>JAJSRW010001340.1:0-26758 GCA_022414725.1 Microglena sp. YARC | reverse complement strand
AGCCAAATAGGCTGAGCAGGGGTAGCTCGGGTATGTCATAGGCAAGCCACTCTCTCCCCCCCCCCGCCCCACCCCCGCGCCCCCTCCCCTTGCCCCCTCCACCCCCGCTCCCCCACGCTGCCCCTCGCCGCCCCCCCCACCTCCTCCGGCCCCCCCCCCCACACACACACCTACACACACACACACACACAACTCACACAGCCCCACCCTCCACACCCTCACGGCGCGCTCTCCCTCCCTCTCTCCGCCATCCGCCTCTCAACCCCATTCACAGGGTACGTACGAGTTTTATGTCACAGACATGACAGGCGAGAGAGCCCGAACTCCCCCCCACTACCGACACACAGCCTCCCCCTCACACCGCTCACCTCTCCTCCCTTCTCCCCCTCCCTCTCCCCCCCCTCCCCCTGTCCCACCTACGAAGCCCCCACCCTCGCCCTCGCCTCCCTCGTCCACCCCCACCCCCACCCCCACCTCCACATCATCTCTCACACCCACCCACCCTCACTCTCACCCCCACCCTCACCCTACCTCTCACCTCTAACCCTCACAATAGCCCCACCCTCAACCCCCTCTCACCTCCACCCTCACAATAGGCCCCCACCCTCACCCTCCCTTCCCCCACCCACCCACCCACCCACCACCACCACGCCCAACACCCTCTCACCCCCACCCCTCACCCTCCCTTGTCGACCTCACCTCACGGCAGCATGCCTAGTAGGCCATGCCGGGCAGTCCTGGGAGATGGACGATGTCTCCATGATTCTCTTTCGGTGACGGCTGCGGCCATCTGCAATGGCACTTCTCTAGCCCTAACTCGCATCCCACCTTTCCCCCCCACCCTAACGCTCACCCCTCACCCGCCCTCATCACCCACACCCGCACCCACACCCATACGGACCCACACTCTTCTCACCCCCACAGCCTAACGCACTCGAAACAGTGCCTTGTCACCTCCACCCTGTAGCCTCCCCTGTCTCACTCTCCACCTCACCCTCGCGCCAACCGTCCACACCCTCTCCTCTGCCGGCCTTCTCACGCTGCACCCTTCAACTGCACCGCGTGCCCTGTAACACCATCGCAACCCCACCCTTCACCCTCATATACTGCCTAAAGATCTCCCCTCCACCCCTCGTCCCTACCCCTCCCACCCTGCAACACCCTGCCACATGCTCACTTCCCACTGTACACCTCCACCGTCACGACAGCCATGCCCTAGGATGGAGGGCCATGCCGGGCAGTCCTGGCGGAGACAAATCGGCTCCATTTATGATTGGCTGGCTTACTGCTGGTTGCGGCATCCGCAAACGACACCTTACATCCTGCACCCTTGCAACCCTGCAATGGACAGAAGCTTCCAGTTCCCGCTGCGCCCCCAACTCAACTACCTACCGCTACTCCATGGCGAAGGAGGTGCTGGCTCTAGCTGTCCAGGGGCCTCCAAGCCAGTCCGGCACACACACCACCCAAGAGCAGGTGGGGACCCAAGGTCGACGGCAAAAGCCCATGAAATTATTCACTCAGTGGGTTGCGTCACGTACCATCAAGGGAGCAGCCTCCATGCCATTGTTTCGAATGGACTGCCCTCCGTTAACCAGACCGAACCATTACCATCCATCGGTGTGTGTTGTGTATGAACTAAACATTAAGACGGCAAAAGCCCCCATGAAGATTATTCACTGAGTGGGTTGCGTCGACGTCAAGGTAGCCCAGCTCATCTTGAATATACTGCCCCGTAAACCTATATAGGGTAAACATCCTACCTCCATTCAGGTGCGTGTATGAACTATGCGAAACATTAAGACGGCAAAAGCCCATGAAGATATTCCACCGATAATTTGTGGTTGCGTCGATGTCAAGGTAGCCAGCTCCATGCTTGGAATAGACTGCCCCCGCAAAACCCAGGCGCATCCCTACCAAACTCCATCGGTGCGTGTATGAACTAAACATTAAGACGGCAAATGGCCTAGACAAATCAACACAACACTAAATAACCTGCTCACGCCTAAAATGGGACTACCCCCGCAAACCCAGGCACCCTACCATCCCCGGTGTGAGTGTATGACCTAGAACAAATAAACAGCACTTAACCTGCTCACCTAAAATGGACTGACCCCCCGCAACCCAGGGCACCCTTCCCTGCCATCAGAGGTGCTATTAATTATTTGTGTATGAAACTAATCATATAAATAGCACTTCACCTGCTCACACTAAAATGGACAGCCCCCGCAACCTAGAATGGTACCCTACCTTCCATCAGGTGAGTGTATGAACTGGACATATAAAAGCCTGGCATACTGGGGTCCACGTAGCATGAAGCTAAATGCATAATGCGGGGGAATAGGCAGCCCCCGTAACCCAGGGCACCCAGCCAGCCATGAGGTGCGTGTATGAACTAGACATATAAACAGCACTTCACCTTTAGTGGGCTGTGCACTCCCTGGCAATCCAGCCACCCAGCAGGGCACCCTACCTGCCAATCACACACACAGCTACTTACACACACAACTCTCACACAGCCACTTACACCACACAGCAACTCGCAAACACTCATTTTCCTATGGCCACAATACAGATATGGGCACACCGCCACTCGCTGTGGTAGCCATGGTCAAGATGCTTTCTCATCAGATAACACACACCACACACACCGCGCACAGCCACATACACCCATGCTCTCACAATGCACGCCCAAACGCTAATTTCCCATGACCACGAATACAAGACATGGGCACACCGTCACACGCTGCGGCACCATGGGCAAAGATGCTACGCATCGTAACATGCACACACACACACACACACCACACACACACACTCACACACACACACACACACACTCACACACACAGCACACACACACACACATACTCTCACACATACACCATGCACACACAAACACTCATTTTCCCACAACACGAATACAGATATGGGCACACCCCACTCGCTGTGGTACTAAGGGTGGATGCTCCTCATCTTTGGGGGAATGCAGCGAGGAGGTTACTCTGGCGAAATCAACAGCCTGGCAGTCCTCAAGCCTGCTACAGCCGACTTGCCAGCTGGCTCTGACACAGCTGCAGCCTCCTCGGGCCCCTCTACGCTGGAGTGGGTCCACCCCAAACCTCGAGGGTCCCGAATTAACTGCGCGAGGCTACATGCGTCTTGCGCCTCGCCTTGCGGCAAGAAGGTGTTTTTTATTTGGGGGGCTGGGAGACCATGGCTGAACAACGTGCTGGAGGTGGTGGATGTGACAACCTGGCGATGCGAGAGCCCTGCCACCTCAGGTATGCCGGCCTCTGTTTTTGACTCAGTGGGACCAAGTTGTTTTTGTTTATCTATTATTTCTGATTTGTTTTTTTGGGGGTCAGGGGGGGGGGGGGGGGGGGGGGAATCATGGCTGCAACAATGTGCTGGGGGTGGTGGATGTGACAACCTGGCGATGCGAGAGCCCTGCCACTCTCCGGTATGCCTGCCTCTGTTTTTGACTCAGTGTGGACCAAATTGTTTTTGATGATCTTTTATGTTTTTGTCTCAGTGTGACCAAATTGTTTTTGATGATCTTTTTATGTTTTTGACTCAGTGTGACCAAATTGTTTTTGATGATGTTTTTATGTTTTTTGGGGGGAGGGGGGGTGGGGTGGGCGGGGGGGGCGAGCTGGGATATCATGGCGGTAACGTGCTGGTGCTGGTGGATGTGACAACCTGGCGGTGTGAGAGCCCTGTCACCTAGGGTATGCAGTCCTCTGTTCTGATCTGTAATTGTTTATCACAGTTTTTGACTCTATCCGTGATGTCCAGAGGTTTACTTTTTGGATTCATATATTATTTTTTATTTATTTAATTACGTATTGATTTACTTCCTTATCTTACATGTATTTATTTATTTATTTATTTATTTATTTATTTATTTATTTATTTATTTATGTATTGAGATGTGGGGAGGGCACACGCTGTTAATCGTCCCCGAAACCATTGAATTTTTTTTTCGAAAGTGCCTAGGGGCTGAGATATGGGGGGGCCACCTGTTGCTTCCGTCGCGATCACTCTCCACCAATTTGTAGCGTCGCATGCGACGCTGCTTAGAACTTGTGTCCTTTGGGTTGCTCTTTTGACTCAACTGAAAACGGAAGTTTGCGCTGTCTGTATTTATAAAAGCTGTCGGTGATGTGTATACACGATGTATAGATCTGTATATACGATGTACGAGCTGTGGGTGATTTGTAGATGCGATGTACAAATCTGTATATATGATGTATATATGATGGTTGTTCTGAAACCTAAATCCTCTGTCCCGCCCCAGGTACTTCCCCAAGTGCCAGATGTACATGTACCTAACAAGCTGTGGTTGATCTGAGCCCTAACCCCTCTTCCTCACTCAAGTACTCCCCAAGTGCCAGATTTGGCAACTCCATCCCATGGTGGTGTACGAAAACGAGCTGTGGGTGATCTGAAACCTGAACCCTCTTCCTCACTCCAGGTACTCCCCCAAGTGCCAGATTTGGCAACTCCATGGTGGTGTACGACAAAAAGCTGTGGGTGATTGGCGGCGGTTTCGGGTATGACATTGCCAGGTCAGGCTATGACCTGGCAGATATACACTGCCTTGACCTGGAGACCAATGAGTGGCCTCAGCCCAGGTCAGTTTAGGGTTTAGGGTTTAGGTTAGACCTGGAGACCGATGAGTGGCATCAGCCCAGGTCAGTTGAGGGTTTAGGGTTTAGGTTAGACCTGGAGACCGATGAGTGGCATCAGCCTAGGTCAGTTGAGGGTTTAGGGTTTAGGTTAGACCTGGAGACTGATGAGTGGCATCAGCCCAGGTCAGTTGAGGGTCTAGGGTTTAGGTTAGACCTGGAGACCGATGAGTGGCATCAGCCCAGGTCAGTTGAGGGTTTAGGGTTTTGGGTTAGACCTGGAGACCGATGAGTGGCATCAGCCCAGGTCAGTTGAGGGTTTAGGGTTTAGGTTAGACCTGGAGACCGATGAGTGGCATCAGCCCAGGTCGGTTTAGGGTTTAGGGCTTAGGTTAGACCTGGAGACCGATGAGTGGCATCAGCCCAGGTCAGTTGAGGGTTTAGGGTTTAGGTTAGACCTGGAGACCGATGAGTGGCATCAGCCCAGGTCAGTTGAGGGTTTAGGGCTTAGGTTAGACCTGGAGACCGATGAGTGGCATCAGCCCAGGTCAGTCGCATCAGCCCAGCCCAGGTCAGTGGCATCAGCCCAGATCAGTGGCATCAGCCCAGGTCAGTGGCATCAGCCCAGGTCAGTGGCATCAGCCCAGGTCAGTGGCATCAGCCCATGTCAGTGGCATCAGCCCAGATTAGTGGCATCAGCCCAGGTCAGTGGCATCAGCCCAGGTCAGTGGCATCAGCCCAGGTCAGTGGCATCAGCCCAGATCAGTGGCATTCAGCCCATGTCAGTGGCATCAGCCAGATCAGTGGCATCAGCCCCAGCCCATGTCAGTGGCATCAGCCCAGATCAGTGGCATCAGCCCAGGTCAGTGCATCAGCCCAGCCCAGGTCAGTGGCATCAGCCCAGATCAGTGGCATCAGCCCAGGTCAGTGGCATCAGCCCAGCCCTGGTCAGTGGCATCAGCCCAGATCAGTGGCATCAAGCCCAGGTCAGATTTTTGGCTGAGACTCCCCTTCTGGGGGGCGGTTTCCCATCTGTCCGTCTTTTGTGTTTGTCTGGCCGACCAGCAAAACAATTGAAGCGTAACATGTTAGCCCAACTGTCTCATAAACTAACTAGCTTCTGCTGCCAACACACTCTGCCAATTTTCCGCATCGCTTTCCGACGTAGAATAGCTTTTCTTTTCCGCTATGACCAGCAGCTTCTAGGGAGGCTTATGAGCCAGCCACTGGGCTACGCCCCAAGGTTTCAATAGTACTGGAACGGAGGGGGGGGGCAAGAATAAAGTTTGCATACCGCATGTTCCGAAATTGTTTTTTCCAACCCTGTTCCCCCCCCCCCCCCCCCCCCCCTCACACACACACACGAGGCTTCATATCTGGACACCCAGACAGTATTACATAGTGAAAGGGGGGTCATGAGCATCATCTCGTCAAGACCTTTCCAACCATACAACCAAAAACACCAAATATCAAGTTTGGACAAAGTTATTTAGTGTTCAGTATTTGTTCAACTTTCTTGGGTAGCTTAGTAGTCCACGCCCTTGGGAGGAGACAAATAAGTCAAGCCTTCTCATACCTGGATGATCCAGGTATGAAAAGGCCTGAGTTATTTGTCTGTCTATCTATCATTATCACCATCATTATCATGGTAGAATATACTAAAATTGTATTCTGGAGCCTGAGGGTGTGCTCGGGTGTGGTGGGGGTGGGTGGGGTTGGTGTGTGTGTGTGGTGGGTGGGGAGGAGGGTGCAGGGGGGGGGGGGGGGGGGGGGGGGGGGGGGGGGGGGGGGGGGGGGGCTCGACTGCTTTAGGAACCTCGTCAGGGATCAGAATGTAGAACGCGCATACGAACGTGTTGCACGTGCGCGTATTTCAGCCTAACTACCACTCGTGCGACGCTAGGTGCGAAGGTGTAGGTGATGATCAGCCTGGCGTCCAGCCTGGATGTGCCTTCCAGGGTACCTACCAATTACACACTGGGTGTAACCAACTAACGATTGCAGATTCGTACACGTCTCGTCAAGCCCTTCTCGATTGTCAGCTTGTTTCCAACCAGTTGGAGGTCCGGTTAAGTAAGCTCCTGCTGCTCCTGCTTATTCTGCTGCTCCTGCTCCTGTTCCTAGTGCTGATCCTGCTGCTGTTCCTGCTGCTGTTCCTGCTGCTGTTCCTGCTGTCTCGTTCTCCACGTGCTCCCTGTCCTCCTCCTTGGCCTCCGGCCGTGTTGGTCGCGCGTTCGTTCTTAAGAACGAGCTTCCTGTTGGCTCCAAACACGGTGAGTTGACCATCGTGGGGTACTCCCCCACCCAGGGATGCAGTGCCGTCACCATTCACGGCAACCCGTGCAGTTGTAAACAGGTGCTATTAAGCAACCCCACTGGTGGACCCCCCTTCATCACTGGCAAGTGCGCGCACCTCTCGTGCATGAACCTGACTCCCTCCAAGAGAGAGTCTTTCCTCGCCAAGAAGCGCGCTGCTATCGAGCTTTCAATTGAGCTTCGCTCCCTGTCCCTCAGCAAGCATCTTTAGATCTAACCTTTTTTTTTTGATACTCAGTTAGTTACAGTCAACGGAATACTAAAATGAAACCGATTCGTGTACGGCACACCTTACGGTGTAACCTAATGGTGTAGAAATCCACGGGGCAGTGGAACACCAATACGATTTTGAATCAACAAATTGCAAGATGTTAACGTGAATATCGTGGTTCTTTTTTAAATCACGGCTCTCCATCCTGCAGACTCCGTATCGTTCTTTTGTCGGTACTTTCGAGAGTGTCCATTGAAGGACCAGCCGCACTTAAGCGATCGCCTCTTCCCCGGTACCGTGGCCCAAAAGAACACGGGGTCTTTGTTGATGTGCAATGCGTCATGAAAGGAGGTTTCTTTGCTGGATGGGCCATTTTGTAGGACCATCCACTCGTACTCTATAACGTCTGTCGACGCCCTATACCGTTTATTGGGATGTTTCATTTTACTGTTCCGCCGACTGTAGCGTCTCTGAGTTTTCGTCATGGGTGTGCCGAGACGTGTTCAAGGAGGAACGAGACACGATCGAAGAAAACGGATTCAATGTGAACGACGTTCGTAAGGCGTTGTACAGGAAAGCAGGGAACTGGTACAAACAACGGGTGGCAACCGCATAACTCAATCTCTCGAGCATTCTTAGTGTACAGTCGGAGACACAAATTATGGATCATTCATGAAAGAGATTGCACAGTTGGCCGAACAATGCTCAGATGTTTACATGTTCACTGACAACCCGACCGTGATTGGCCGGATCCCAAACCCGACCCCATACATTGAAACATGGTTGTCAGATCTATTCAACCTGGGTCAACGCAGCCGAAAGCTACCTTGTCACGCGAGCATGCACCATCGGGGAAGCCACAACACATGTTTGAACTCATCGGCTGGTTGCCCCAACTGCATGCCCACCTGGTGTGTGTATGCAGCTCAGGAGGGGAACTGCCAGAGTGGGCTTTCCAGCTCGTGCATGTGAGCGAGGTGCAGTACCTACATGGCCTACTCAGCCATCTCGGGCATCCTGTCGTACATCGTCATGGTTGCGGTGTCAAGCTCGGTAGGAACAAGCTCACTGTGGACAACCCGAAACCCCTCGACGACCCTAAACCCTAAACCCACCTATTGTGCCCCGTGTAACCACTCAACGAGGAGAATAAGGTTCGTTAAAGGGTCTTCTGCGTTGTTTACACCACTTCATTCGAGGACGTGTGGACGACGAGACGAGGAGTGACAAGAATCCGCAGCCGTGGCATATGTGTGTGAGGATGAATGAATGAATGAATGAATGAATGTACGGACGGGGGGATGCGCATTTTGGGTCACCGGTAAGGTGTCCCACAATTTGTGTCTCCGACTGTATTCGTTATGTATTAAAACTTTACGAACATCAGTCGTTCGAAGTTGCGGCCGAGGTCGCGGCCGCAATGCGTCGTTTTCTGCGCAAGGTAAGAATGACGATTGTAGCAATCAAAATCGTGCCCAGACCGACTCCCAACCCGACGCCCAGCGCGATGCTCGAACCGCCCCCGGATCCGTCTTCCGATGGCATCTGAGGTGTGGGCGCATCCGAGATGATGGGGGGGGGCGGTTCAGGCACGGGGGACACGGAGACCTCTGAGACCCCCCACGTGTTCTTGAAGGTCTCCTGGAACACGATGTTCTCCGTCGCGGGTGGTTCGTTCGCGTACCGAACCGTGACGTCCACGACCACCGACCCCGGGCGTATGCCCGTAATTGAGACGAACTCGTTTGGGACGTCAAGGCTCTTTGCGAGCTCTGCGCGCACGGAGTCGTTGAAGACCCGCAAGGCCTCGGGGTCGGCCTCGAGGCTCGAGTAATCGATTCCGCTGAAGGCTATGGTGAGGCGCGATGCATAGCACCTGGGTATGTATGGGTCGTCGCTGTCGCACTGGGTTTCGGAAATGAGCGAGCGCCAGTCGTGGTTTGTCGAGGGCAGGGTCTGCGCCGACGATGAGTCGCTCCCGAAGATTGTCCACTCCCATTCCGTGAGCACGAGTCTGGTGTCGGGTGGCGGCGAGGACCGCGGAGTCATCTTGAGAACGATGTCGATGACGCCGTTCAGCTCCGTGCGGTACGAAATAGCGCGCGCGATGTCCACGCAGTCCTCAGCGCTTCGCCCCCCAGGGAGTACCGTTCCCGATCCCACCGGGCACGAGACGCACCGCGCGGCGTCCGCGGCCGCGAAAGTGTTCAGAGGGCAAATCGGCACGTCGGCCTCGCCTCCGGATCCGGCGCGAACCATCCGGGCGCGCACGGCCAGCAGGACGCGCCGTCGCCCATGCGCCCTGCGCCGCATCCTGAGCAAAAGGAGGCACTCTTGTCTTTGCGCAGCGAACTGCTCTCACCAGGGTTGTCGATCTCCCCACTGTAGTCCTGGCCCAGCCCGGAGTCCTGGTCGCTCTTCGTAGAGAAGCCCGACGGGCAGGGGGTGGGCGCTTCCAGCGCTACGATCAGCGTCGCGACGACCTGCCCCACGGGGGCCGTCACGAGAGGCTGCATCCACCAGCTCTGCGGGACAGGCACCAGCCAGTATCGCATCCCTAGGGCGCGCGCGAGCTGCATGAAGTCCCAGTGATGCTCGAAGGTGAACATCATTTCGATAAGGGGCGTCCCTGGCGCGCAGAACATCGCGTTCACGAGGCCAGCTCCGTGGAAGCCCACCACGGCCGCCGCTCCTCTGAAGAGCGCGTCGATCTGCGTCGGTGTTTCGTGGTCGGTGAAGACGACGAGCGGGTAGGGCGCCGCATAGCGGGATGCGTAGAGAACGTAGAGCCTGTCGTCTTCGACCCGCGCGGGCAGGTGCGCGAGGAGCGCTCGCACCAGCTCGGGGTTCGTGTAGCCGGTGTGCCCTGGAGACGGGACGAACAGCTCGTCGGCGTGGTACACGGTGTGGTGGTCGTACTGCACGATTCTGTGCGCGGGAAGGTCGAAGAGCGTCTGGATCCACGTTGTGTCGTTCTTCCAGACGAGAAGCTTCACCTCGGGGTCAGCGCGCAGGAACGCGATGCCCTCTGCGATCTTGGGGACGATTTCGTACATGAAATGGAACATCATGAACCCGTAGCTGTGGACCACCGAGAACAGCTTGGCGTAGCGCTCCGCGCGGGGAAAGTGGCGCAGGCGTTGGATCAGGGCGTCGAACGGCATCCTCGGTTCCGAGACGAGCGGTTACACCACTTCGAGAACGTCGCCCAGGGGACCGGCGACGAGTGCCCTGTCGTACCGGGTGACTCCGATGACGGGGGGGTACGGGCGGTCCTCGGGGTTCTGCACGAACCACGCACGCAGTTCGGTGGTCAGCACGTCGGCATTGAGCACGCGCATCTTAAGGTAGGTGCACGACATACCGGTTACGAAAATCAGGGAGAGGGCAGCTATGGGAAGCCGGTACTTCATGGCAACTCGAAGCTTAATATAGGTGGTCGGTCGTGTGCGAAGGAAGAGAGAGAACAAAACAAAAAGGAAATTATGCAGATTCGGGGCGAGGAGGGCCTTTTATCATGCCCGGCGATTGTACCTCCAGCACTACACATGCTTGGTGGTGATCACGACGTTTACACTCGTTTTTGAGGAACGGACGGCGGAACCTGTCGAGTCACACCCTCATCACGGCGGAACCTGTCGAGTCACAGAGCGACCTTTCCCTTGGCGGGGCGCATTATTAATGCGCCCGTCCTTGTAGTTCTCATCGAACGCGCGTTCCTTCATGTATTTCTCCTCGGAGTGCTTGTGAAAAAATTGAAATGTTTCGCTCGAGCTGTAAAAGACACACATATATTATACTTCCACTTTGCCGCTATTTATCATTTCTCAACCGGTAATCAATCATGTCTTGTACTTTTGTTAACGTGTCAGAACCGTGCATCATCGACCTATCAAGGGACGATGAAGACATTGTTCGCGACTTCGTTCCACAAATCCGCAACTGCGTTCTAAACGCACTTGAGCCGTGCATTGTATCCTTGGTATCGTCTGATGATGAGTCTGGCGACGAGGCCCAGGCCATGTCCGAGTCCGAGTCCGAGTCCGAGTCCGAGTCCGAGTCAGAGTCAGAGTCAGGCAACTAGGCCCAGGCCATGTCCGAGTCTGACGACGAGCCCGAGGCCGATATATATCAGCCGGCCCACACGTTTGAAGACGTATCCGGGCTACTGGAGAGGACCGGGATCTTAGAAACGTTCCTCGCAAGAGGGCTTACCCGGGCGACCATGTCCACCAACTGGTGGAAGTACTGGTTGTCTGACGACGCCATTGACACCTGGTTAAATGCCAGATGGAAGAGGAGTGAACAGAGGATGATGGCTATGCGGCTGCATCCCGACAAGGCCAACTCCTTGCGTGATGCGCGCATGACCGAGGCTGATCAAAAGTGGATGGACGATCTGTCCAAGAATCTGAATGCTGCATTCGACGAGTTGAGTCCCGAGCTTCCCTGTGAGATGTACGACATTATCTACTTGCTCAATACTGAGATCAGGCTTCCCTCCACGCCGACTTTGGCTTAATTGCTGCGTATAATTTTTTTTCCTCCGAAATGCGGACTTCATGTGTGCGTTGTTCAGTAAATATACTTGGTTAGGTTGTTGAGCAGGAGTCTGCTCTGCTTGAATTCACGTGTGAGAATGAGTATGCGCAAGTCACCGTGGCATGCCCCCCCGCAATCCGCACGATTACCGACATCATGATGCCCCGCTCCCCCTTTATAAATCCAATCATCCAACGCTGCCGCCACGGCATTGGTCACGCACTCTTCGTTCAGTCGATCATCAGTGTCACGGTAAGCCTTCATCTGACGTAGTTGTTCCTCAGGGTCCTTGCGTTTCTCCAGCTGGGTCAATCGCTTCAAGCTTAGGCGGTTGGCTCCTTATAAGCGGGCAATGACCGAACCCTCCCAAGGAGTGCTCACGAACACTCGCTGCCCTAACAGATCCTCCATGTCAAGTTCTTGGAGCTCTGCTAAATTTTAAGGTAAATGGTAAAAAAAACTTCAAATCCAAAACGCACAATGAGGTGCTCCTTCCCAGGCTTGTTGATTGCTCTCAGCACGATTTTGAAGTCTTCAGTCGTGGCATCCCCAAAGCGATTGGCCTCCAAGTCAATAGCTAGATTTTGAAACAGCTGGGCGGGCGATCTACCTCACCATCCCCTTGTTTTACGGTAAATTCCGCTGGTGTGCCATGGCGCCATTCCGGGGACACTGCTGACGGCTTGAGTGACGGCTTGCTCAACCCAGCACACTACATGATTATTTTATAAATCATTAAAAACAGAGTAATAGTAGTAGTGTACTTCCTCAGTTGCAACCTTCCAAAAACGAGTGTAAACGAATCGAGTTTATGAACCTTACAGCCACACGTATCGACAACGATTTTGAGGTGCCGGGCAAGCTCACCGTCAACCGTGACCCGTATCATCCCTAGAAGCGCACATGAGCTTCAACATAAAAACACATCTTAGCTTTAACTAAAAACCCATCTTAGCTCATGGGTGCATTGCCACAAGATGTGTTAGACGCGATCATCGACATGATTAATACGCAAACAAAGATCTTGCTGTACGACTCAAAGGTGTTGCATGATCTGGTTTCATTAACAATGCATAAAAATATAGAGCAAGACATTTTCGCGGCATTCAAGGTGCAACACAACAAGCAGCTGCAGTCTTGTCTCAACTGCTTACGATATCATGTGTGGAGTGACGGGACGCCAATGAAGAACAGGTATAGGCACTTTTATAAAATTGTCAGGGGCCGAACACGTATCCGCGCTGGATGACAAGTGCATTGCTCACAAACTCAGCAAAAACCCACACTCCATCTCGGGAACAACAATTATTTCAACAAAAAATAAATACTAAAGAATTCTTCCGGAGGCTCATATCAATCCCTATTTTAAACGTGTTCACATGAACACCTCTGAAAAGACTCTCCATCTCGGGAACAACAATTATTTCAACAAAAGTAGTGTCATTTAGTTTATGTATTACTTCCCTACCTTTTGTTGTTTAGACGGGTATTTTTGAATTTGTATACGGAACCACCAAGCCGCAGCTGGGTTGTTGCTTGGCTGATGGTGCCACATGGGATCAGTCAGTGTGTAATCAGCTCAATTCCACTGTCCCGCTCCGAGGGACCCGCGATCCCCCCTTCATAATTCCCATAGTGGTGTCAAGCAGAAGCCTGCTTGAGACCATGTGGTTTCTTTGGAGGACCGGCCCATAGTGAATGAGGTTGCGAAAGACGCGACACAATGCGGCTTTCATCAATCGAAGACAAGTGTTCCGAGAAAAACGTGTGTAGCCCTGCTTGACATGTGATCACCGTTTTCGACTACTATACCGTGTGTTTCCGGGGTTTGAGTGATCGATCCCCCAAGAGTACTGACATCGTTCCACCGTTTGATATAGTTAAGTGTAGTCTGCTTGCTACGGGGACGATGAGGGTCACTTCGCTTCACCGCCCAAGTGTTATAGTGAGAAGCCCAAGCGTTACAGTGAATGGTGTACGCGAGTCATCAAATGAATCCAATCCAATCCTCTGCCCCGCTCCGCGGTGCCCGCGCTCCCCCTTCAGAAACCAATAGAGTTGTCGTTAAAGCAGGAGTCTGCTTGAAGCCTCCGTGTGAGAATATGCAACGCCGAAAGGATTTTCTACGCAAAACACATACTTCTTCCACTTCGCAAAACACATACTTCTTCCACTTCAGGCGGTCGAGAAAATCGGGGGAGTGTAACAGCTCGGCCATCACGCGATCCTTTAAGGACGCGTCCTGCAAAAGCGCGGCAATCTTAAGCATACGGTTGGGGGGGGAAGAGGTTTCACGATGATGTTGAGGCGAAGAGACGTTGCTGATGCTGTCCATGTCCGAGATGGAGGCGGCGTCGCGTGTGTGTGTGTGTGATTTCCGTTCCGTAAATCAGTAGTGTGTATGTTTTGGTTAATGTTACACTGTGGGCTCCCCTCCGGTCGCCCACCCGCTCGGTTCCTCGCGGACTCCTTTGTGGGGGCTCCCCTCCGGTCGTCCCCGGTGGGGGAAGAGGTGAAAGGGGCTCCGCCGCTTGTTGACTCTACTCTGTTTGTGACATCCCCCCATCCCATCTGTTCACGTACAGTCTGAGACACATGTCTATGTCTGAGTCTACCTGTGTTGTTGTTACCGTTGTTGAATTTCGTCATCCGTTGCATTCCATGCTAAAAAAAAAATTGACGCATTTTTCGTTCCAACAACACCAACAACAACAACACCACCACCAACAACTGATAAACCCCAATATCTCCTCTCTCCCCTCTTTTGAAGTCTACCAATATGTCTACCATGTCTGCCCAGATCACCACGTTTGTCGGGTGATCTGGGCAGGCATGGTAGACATATTGGTAGACTTCAAAATAGGGGAGAGAGGAGATATTGGGGTTTATGAGTTCCTCTCCCGCCCTCAATTCCTCTCCCACCCCTGGACTGCATCCGCATTCTCCTTCACGAACGTCACCTAGGTGTCGCTGCGCATGAAGGCAGCGAACACTTGCAAGTCCAGCAGATCGTCGACCGGCTCCCAGGTGTCGTCCTCGGCAGAGTAAGGGTCATTCCACCGCACCTGCGCACAACGTGAATAATGTGTGTCAATCATGCAGTCAGTCAGTCAGTCAGTCAGTCAATTATGCAATCAGTTAGTCAGTCAGTCAAATATGCAATCAGTTAGTCAGTCAGTCAAATATGCGGTCAGTCAGTCAGTCAGTAAGTCAGTCAGTCAGTTAATTATGCAATCAGTTAGTCAGTCAGTCAGTCAGTCAAATAAATTCTGAGTAGAAATTTCAAAAAATCCGCCGGGAGGCAGGAACGCCCATTACTTACTCGGAACATTGGGATGTATAGGTAGTGAGGCTCCACCACACCAACGCAATCACTCCCAAACACCATCTTCACATCTACAATGCTGTGGACGTAGAATCTAGAATCATCATGGAAAAAGTTGGCGTGCCGACCTTTGCAAGATCGTCGAATAATATCCACCTGCAGCACCCAATGAATTGAATTGAATTGAATTGAATTGAAAACTGTGTGTGGTGATGGTACAAAACTGTGTGTAGTGTAGCAGCAAGGTAAGAAAACGCAAGGCAGGGAGGTACTCACGCTGACTTCCAGCGACGATGACTGTGGAGGAGGGCTGGGGGGGGGGGTAGCGACAGAGGAGTGGGGGCGACAGGGGAGGAGGGGGGGGGGAGTAGCGACAGAGGAGTAGGGCGACAGGGGAGGAGGGCTGGGGGGGGGGTAGCGACACAGGAGTAGGGCGACAGGGAGGAGGGCTGGGGACGCTCTCAAGCTTAACGGCCGCATTGGGGGAGTCGCAAGTATCCAATGACTCCGATGGGGAGAAGGAGGAGTCCTCGTCATCCAAAGACGGCAAGCATGACAGGTCGATAACGTCAGGGACGATCTGCGCCAGCAAGAAAAGCAGTGCAAACAGTGAAATCAGTGCCCCAACAAAATCAAAAGCTGGGTAAACACCACAGGGGGAGTCGTCAGTAGCCGGGAAAACACGCGCGCACGCAGTCGTCAGTAGCTGGGAAAACACGCGCGCACGCACACTCACTCACCCACCGGCATAGAAGTTTCCATCTCGTCGAATAAGTCCCCTGCTGAACTAGTAGTCCCTTGGCTGTTGCTGAAGATGTAGATTCACTTAGATGTATATTCACTTAGATGTAGTAGTAGTAGTAGTAGTAGACGAAGGACGAAGGACGAAGGACGAAGGACGAAGGACGAAAAGGACGAAAAGGACGAAGGACGAAGGACGAAGGACGAAGGACGAAAAGGACGAAAAGGACGAAAAGGACGAAGGACGGGTTCTGAAGTTGCGCTGAAGTAAAAGCACGCTACGGTTGCATGGGGCATGCGGTGTGTGCTATGGGGTTGCATGGGGAATTTGGTATGTGCCGTGGGTTCGCATTGGGCATGATGTGTGTACCATGGGCTTGCATGGGGAATTCGGTGTGTGCCATGGGTTTGCATGGGGAATTCGGTGTGTGCCATGGGTTTGCATGGGGAACTCGGTGTGTGCATGTGGTTGCATGGGCATGCTGTGTGTACATGGGGGATTTGGTGTATGCCATGGGTTTGCATGGGGCATGCACGGAGGTTCGTGTCGCGAGCTGCCCGGAGGTTCGTGTCGCGAGCTGCCTGGACATGCGAAACTACACGCTGGCCGGAGGTTAGTGTCGCTAGCTTGCTGACCGCAAACGCTCGCATCGGTGAAAGGTGACGTGTCACAGGATAGACATGTCAAACGTCGCGAGCTTCAGCTTAAACATGATAAGGGTTTGGTAGGTTCATATGCTCGGTCCAGCGAGGAAGCACCACATCTTTCGCTGGTTACCACTCAATTCCTGGAAATTCGGAAGCCCAAGGTGAGGTGTCTTTGAAATAGCTTCCAGGATTTCGCGACGAGTTGCACCGCCTGTTCACTAATTTGAGTTGCATTGCCGAATTGCATTGCTCAGGAAGTGCTTTTGCTCGCTCGCTCAATCGCGTTTGTTCAACCAACCAGGTTAAGTTGGTCGGATCTAGCTTACAGGATAGTTGTTAGATGCTGCTGCTGCAATGCCTGCCTGCACTGTCGCGACTGTTCGATAACTGACAGGATGCTAGATCGAGTTGAGCTGGTCGGATATAGCTTACAGGATAGTCAAATGCTGCTGCTGCTGCTGCTGTTGCTGCTGCTGTTGCTGCTGCTGTTGCTGCTGCTGTTGCTGCTGCTGCTGCTGCACTGCCTGCCTGCCTGCACTGTCGCGACTGTTCGATAGCTTACAGGATGCTATATCGAGTTGAGCTGGTCGGATCTAGCTTACAGGATAGTCAGATGCTGCTGCTGCAATGCCTGCGTGCACTGTCGCGATTGTTCGATAGCTTACAGGATGCTATATCGAGTTGAGCTGGTCGGATCTAGCTTACAGGATAGTCAAATGCTGCTGCTGCAATGCCTGCTTGCACTGTCGCGATTGTTCGATAGCTTATAGGATGCTAGATCGAGTTGAGCTGTTCGGATCTAGCTTACAGGATAGTCAAATGCTGCTGCTGCTGCAAAGCCTGCCTGCACTGTCGCAATTGTTCGATAACTTACAGGATGCTAGATCGAGTTGAGCTGGTCGGACCTAGCTTACAGGATAGTCAAATGCTGCTGCTGCTTCTGCACTGCCAGCCTGCCTGCCTGCCTGCCTGCCTGCCTTCCTGCCTGCCTGCCTGCCCGCCTGCCTGCACTGTCGCAATTGTTCGATAACTGACAAGATGCTAGATCGACTTGAGCTGGTCGCATTTAGATTACAGGATAGTCAAATGCTGCTGCTGCACTGCCTGCCTGCACTATCGCGATTGTTCGATAGCTTATAGGATGCTAGATCGAGTTGAGCTGGTCGGACCTAGCTTACAGGATAGTCAAATGCTGCTGTTGCAATGCCTGCCTGCACTGTCGCAATTGTTCGATAACTTACAGGATGCTAGAATGAGTTGAGCTTGTAGGATCTATATTACAGGATAGTCAAATGCTGTTGCTGCACTGCTTGCCTGCCTGACTGATTTTATGCTCCATTTTTTCGTAACACAGGAAACATGCCCAAGTCAACCCAGGTAGCCCAGAATACTCAGGGACCCTCGAATAAGTCTCGAGGTGGGAGGAAAGCTGAAAAGCTAAGGGCTGCATCCATCGAGTCAATGCGTAGTCCTTCATTGTTCAGAGCAGCCTTGGTAGTTGAAGGAAGGGGGGGGGCTGATGCTTTTAAAGAAGACACATCCAATCTTGGTGAGTTATAACATCCAGCTACTAATAAATTTTTACTTGTTGTTGTCCTTACACTGGCACACACCTGACACACTCTGCATTCCCCATGAAACCCCATTGCACAGGGATGTCCGTGAAGTCCATCCTGAAGTCCTTTCGAAGAGGAGAGTTGTTGATGTGCATAATGACCATTTCGATTCTCATGGGAGCAGCCTTCATTGAGGTTAACACCAAAGGAATCCTGCACGCTACATTTAACCCAGCAGCAGATTTCTTCACGCAACCCCTAGTGAGTTTGTTTTTTGTGAAGTACTTTCCTTGTGAAATTCATAAGTTGTTCTTGATTGTAATGTTACTGTCATGTCAAGCATAAGTTTCTGCTAGTAGGGCTGACAATTGCCAATGAATTCGTCAATTCAAACATAAGTTTATGCCAAGGCATCATCCATTAATTGATTTAGTATGACCATACACAAGTGCTTGACATGACAGTAACATTACAATCAAGAACAACCTATGAATTTGACAAGGCACAACCCTGTTTGAAGACACATCTCACTGCAACAGTCATCATACAAGTAGGGCTGACAATTGCCAATGAATTCGTCAATTCAAACATAAGTTTATGCCAAGGCATCATCCATTAATTGATTCAGTATGACCATACACAAGTGCTTGACATGACAGTAACATTACAATCAAGAACAACCTATGAATTTGACAAGGCACAACTTGTTTGAAGACACATCTCACTGCACCAGTCATCATACAAGTAGGGCTGACAATTGCCAATGAATTCGTCAATTCAAACATAAGTGCTGGACATGACAGTAACATTACAAAATGCCAAGGCATCATCCATTAATTGATTCAGTATGACCATACACAAGTGCTTGACATGACAGTAACATTACAATCAAGAACAACCTATGAATTTGACAAGGCACAACCCTGTTTGAAGACATATCTCACTGCACCAGTCATCATACAAGTAGGGCTGACAATTGCCAATGAATTCGTCAATTCAAACATAAGTTTATGCCAAGGCATCATCCATTAATTGATTCAGTATGACCATACACAAGTGCTTGACATGACGGTAACATTACAATCAAGAACAACCTATGAATTTGACAAGGAAAGTACTTCACAAAAAACAAACTCACTAGGGGTTGCGTGAAGAAATCTGCTGCTGGGTTGAATGTAGCGTGCAGGATTCCTTTGGTGTTAACCTCAATGAAGGCTGCTCCCATGAGAATCGAAATGGTCATTATGCACATCAACAACTCTCCTCTTCGAAAGGACTTCAGGATGGACATCACGGACATCCCTGTGCAATGGGTTTCATGGGAATGCAGAGTGTGTCAGGTGTGTGCCAGTGTAAGGACAACAACAAGTAAAAATTTATTAGTAGCTGGATGTTATAACTCACCAAGATTGGATGTGTCTTCTTTAAAAGCATCAGCCCCCCCCCTTCCTTCAACTACCAAGGCTGCTCCTAACAATGAAGGACTACGCATTGACTCGATGGATGCAGCCTTTAGCTTTTCAGCTTTCCTCCCACCTCGAGACTTATTCGAGGGTCCCTGAGTATTCTGGGCTACCTGGGTTGACTTGGGCATGTTTCCTGTGTTACGAAAAAATGGAGCATAAAATCAGTCAGGCAGGCAGGCAGTGTAGCAACAGCATTTGACTATCCTGTAATATAGATCCTACAAGCTCAACTCGATCTAGCATCCTTTAAGTTATCGAACAATTGCGACTGTGCAGGCAGGCATTGCAACAGCAGCATTTGACTATCCTGTAAGCTAGGTCCGACCAGCTCAACTCGATCTACCATCCTATAAGCTATCGAACAATCGCGATAGTGCAGGCAGGCATTGCAACAGCAGCATTTTACTATCCTGTAAGCTAGGTCCGACCAGCTCAACTCGATCTAGCATCCCATAAGCTATCGAACAATCGCGATAGTGCAGGCAGGCAGTGCAGCAGGAGCATTTGACTATCCTGTAATCTAGATCCGACCAGCTCAACTCGATCTAGCATCATGTCAGTTATCAAACAATTGCGACAGTGCAGGCAGGCAGGCAGGCAGGCAGGCAGGCAGGCAGGCATGCAGACAGGCAGGCAGGCAGGCAGTGCAGTGCAGAAGCAGCAGCAGCCTTTGACTATCCTGTAAGCCAGGTCCGACCAGCTCAACTCGATCTAGCATCCTATAAGCTACCGAACAATCACGACAGTGCAGGCAGGCATTGCAACAGCAGCATTTGACTATCCTGTAAGCTAGATCCGACCAGCTCAAACTCGATATAGCATCCTGTAAGCTATCGAACAATCGCGACAGTGCAGGCAGGCATTGCAGCAGCAGCATTTGACTATCCTGTAAGCTAGATCCGACCAGCTCAACTCGATATAGCATCCTGTAAGCTATCGAACAATCGCGACAGTGCAAGCAGGCATTGCAGCAGCAGCATTTGACTATCGGGTAAGCTAGATCCGACCAGCTCAACTCGATATAGCATCCTGTAAGCTATCGAACAATCGTGACAGTGCAGCATGCATTGCACCAGCAGCATTTTGACTATCCTGTAAGCTAGATCCGACCAGCTCAACTCGATATAGCATCCTGTAAGCTATCGAACAATCGCGACAGTGCAGGCAGGCAGTGCAGCAGCAGCATTTGACTATCCTGTAAGCTAGATCCGACCAGCTCAACTCGATATAGCATCCTGTAAGCTATCGAACAATCGCGACAGTGCAGGCAGGCAGGCAGTGCACCAGCAGCAGCAGCATTTGATTATCCTGTAAGCTATATCCGACCAGCTCAACTCGATCTAGCATCCTGTCAGTTATCGAACAGTCGCGACAGTGCAGGCAGGCATTGCAGCAGCAGCATATAACAACTATCTTGTAAGCTAGAACCGACCAACTTCACCTGGTTGGTTGAACAAACGCGATTGAGCGAGCGAGCAAAAGCACTTCCTGAGCAATGCAATTCGGCAATGCAATTCAAATTAGCGAACAGGCGATGCAACTCGTCGCGAAATCCTGGAAGCTATTTCAAAGACACCTCACCTTGGGCTTCCGAATTTCCAGGAATTGAGTGGTAACCAGCGAAAGATGTGGTGCTTCCTCGCTGGACCGAGTATATGAACCTACCAAACCCTTATCATGTTTAAGCTGAAGCTCGCGACGTTTGACATGTCTATCCTGTGACACGTCACCTTTCACTGATGCGAGCGTTTGCGGTCAGCCAGCTAGCGACACTAACCTCCGGCCAGCGTGTGGTTTCGCATATCCGGGCAGCTCGCGACACGAACCTCCGGGCAGCTCGCGACACGAACCTCCTTGCATGCCCCATGCAAACCCATGGCATACACCGAATTCCCCATGTACACACAGCATGCCCATGCAACCACATGCACACACCGAATTCCCCATGCAAACCCATGGCACACACCGAATTCCCCATGCAAACCCATGGCACACACCGAATTCCCCATGCAAGCCCATGGTACACACAGCATGCCCAATGCAAACCCATCGTACATACCGAATTCCATATGCAACCCCATGGCACACACCGCATGCCCATGCAACCGTAGCGTGCCTTTACTTCAGCGCAACTTCTGAACCCGTCCTTCGTCCTTTTCGTCCTTTTCGTCCTTTTCGTCCTTCGTCCTTTTCGTCCTTTTCGTCCTTTTCGTCCTTCGTCCTTCGTCTACTACTACTACTACTACTACTACATCTAAGTGAATATACATCTAAGTGAATCTACATCTTCAGCAACAGCCAAGGGACTACTAGTTCAGCAGGGGACTTATTCGACGAGATGGAAACTTCTATGCCGGTGGTGAGTCAGTGTGCGTGCGCGCGTGTTTTCCCAGCTACTGACGACTGCGTGCGCGCGTGTTTTCCCAGCTACTGACGACTCCCCCTGTGGTGTTTTCCCAGCTTTTGATTTTGTTGGGGCACTGATTTCACTGTTTGCAATGCTTTTCTTGCTGGCGCAATTCGTCCCTGACGTTATCGACCTGTCATGCTTGTTGTCTTCGGATGACGAGGACTCCTCCTTCTCCCCATCAGAGTCATTGGATACTTGCGACTCCCCCAATGTGGCCGTTAAGCTTGAGAGCGTCCCTAGCCCTCCCTCCCCTGTCGCCCTACTCCTCTGTCGCTACCCCCCCCCCCAGCCCTCCTCCCCTGTCGCATTACTCCTCTGTCGCTACCCCCCCCCCAGCCCTCCTCCCCAGTCATCGTCGCTGGAAGTCAGCGTGAGTACCTCCCTGCTTGCGTTTTCTTACCTTGCTGCTACACTACACACAGTTTTGTACCATCACCACACACAGTTTTCAATTCAATTCAATTCAATTCAATTCAATTCATTGGGTTCTGCAGATGGATATTATTCGACGATCTTGCAAGGGTCGGCACGCCAAATTTTTCCGTAATGATTCTAGATTCTACGTCCACAACATTGTAGATGTGAAGATGGTGTTTGGGAGTGATTGCGTTGGTGTGGTGGAGCCTCACTACCTATACATCCCAATGTTCCGAGTAAGTAATGGGCGTTCCTGCCTCCCGGCGGATTTTTTGAAATTTCTACTCAGAATTTATTTGACTGACTGACTGACTGACTAACTGATTGCATAATTGACTGACTGACTGACTTACTGACTGACTGACTGACCGCATATTTGACTGACTGACTGACTGACTAACTGATTGCATATTTGACTGACTAACTAACGATTGCATATTGACTGACTGACATGACTGACTGACCGCATATTTGACTGACTGACTGACTGACTAACTGATTGCATAATTGACTGACTGACTGACTGACCGACCACATATTTGACTGATTGACTGACTAACTAACTGATAGCATAATTGACTGATAGACTGACTGACGTTGCACAAAAAAAGTAAAGTACATATAGAGAAAAAATATGAAAAGGTTTAACTTTTCATGTGCAACAATTGTAACAAAACAGGACCATCATCATCGCTCTGAGAGAGATTAATATCTTGTTGGATTTCTGAAAGGGAACATGAATAGATGGGATGGAATGTCACCAACAAATTCAAAGGATTCCTTAAGGGGGAACTTTGAATAGATGGGATGGAATGTCACCAAAATTCAAAGGATTCCTGAAGGGGGAACATGAATAGATGGGATGGAATGTCACCAACAAATTCAAAGGATTCCTGAAGGGGGAACATGAATAGATGGGATGGAATGTCACAAACAAATTCAAAGGATTCCTGAAGGGGAACATGAAATAAATGGGATGGAATGTCACCAATAAATTCAAAGGATTCCTGCAGGGGGAACATGAATAGATGGGATGGAATGTCACCAACAATTCAAAGGATCCTGAAGGCTAGGTCTAAGGTCTCACACAACATTACTGCAACAAAACCCCTGTGATCCAGCTTGACCTATCTTTACTAATAATTATTAATATTTGTTACAAATGTTGCACAAAAAAAGTAAAGTGACGAACTAACTGACTGATTGCATATTTGACTGACTGACCAACTGATTGCATAATGACTGACTGACTGACTTAACTGACTGAACTGACTGACACGCATATTTTGACTGCCACTGAGACGAACTGATTGCATATTTGTCGGACTGACTGACCGCATATTTGACTGACTGACTAACTGATTGCATATTTGACTGACTGACTGACGGGAGACGCCATATTTGACTGACTAGACTAACTGATTGCATATTTGATTGACTGACTAACTGATTACATAATTGACTGACTGATGACTGACTGACTGCATGATTGAGCCCGCACATTATTCACGTTGTGCGCAGTGCGGTGGAATGGACCCTTACACTGCCAGAGGACGACACCCGGGAGCGGTCGACGATCTGCTGGACTTGCACAGTGTTCGCTGCCTTCATGCGCAGCGACACCTTGGGTGGCGTTCGTGAAGGAGAATGCCGGATGCGGTCCGGGGTGGGAGAGGGAATTGAGGGCGGGAGAGGAACTGATAAACCCCAATATCTCCTCTCTCCCTATTTTGAAGTCTACCAATATGTCTACCATGTCTGCCCAGATACCCGACGAACGTGGTGATCTGGGCAGACATGGTAGACATATTGGTAGACTTCAAAAGAGGGAGAGTGAGAGGGAGATATTGGGGTTTATCAGTTGTTGGGTGTGTTTGTTGTTGTTGTTGGTGTCGTTGGAACGAAAAAATGCGTCAATTTTTTTTTTAGCATGGAATGCAACGGATGACGAAATTCAACAACGGTAACAAACAACACAGGTAGACTCAGACATAGACATGTGTCTCAGACTTGTACGTGAACAGATGGGATGGGGGATGTCACAAACAGAGTAGAGTCAACAAAGCGGCGGAGCCCCTTTCACCTCTTCCCCACCGGGGCGACCGGAGGGGAGCCCCCACAATGGAGTCCGCGAGGAAACCGAGCGGGTGGGCGACCGGAGGGGACCCACAGTATAACATCAACCAGCACAGTGTAACATTAACCAAACATACACACTACTGATTTACGGAACGGAGAATCACACACACACACACACGCGACGCCGCCTCCATCTCGGACATGGACAGCATCAGCAACGTCTCTTCGCCTCAACATCATCGTGAACCTCTTCCCCCCCCAACCGTATGCTTAAGATTGCCGCGCTTTTGCAGGACGCGTCCTTAAAGTATCGTGTGATGGCGAGCTGTTTCACTCTCCCCGATTTTCTCGACCCGCCTGAAGTGGAAGAAGTAATGTGTTTTGCGAAGTGGAAGAAGTATGTGTTTTGCGTAGAAATCCTTCGCGGCGTTGCATATATTCTCAACACGGAGGCTCAAGCAGACTCCTGCTTTAACGACAACTCTATTGGTTTCTGAAGGGGGAGCGCGTGGCACCGCGGAGCGGGGCAGAGGATTGGATTGGAATTCATTTGATGACTTCGCGTACACCACTTCACTGTAACGCTAGGGCTTCTCACTGTAAACACTTGGGCGGTGAAGCGAAGTGACTCTCATCGTCCCCGTAGCAAGCAGACTACACTTAACTTATATCAAACGGTGGAACGATGTCGGTACTCTTGGGGGATCGATCACTCAAACCCCGGAAACACACAGTAAAGTAGTCGAAAACGGTGATCACATCGTCAAGCAGGGGCACACACGGTTTTTCTCGGGAACACTTGTCTTCGATTGATGAAGCCGCATTGTGTCGCGTCTTTCGCAACCTCATTCACTATGGGCAGGTCCTCCAAAGAAACCCACATGGGGTCTCAAGGGCAAGGCATTTCTGCTTGAACACCACTCGGATATGGGAATTATGAAAGGGGGGATCGCGGGTTCGGCGGAGCGGGACAGTGGAATTGAGCTGATTACACACTGACTGGATCCCATGTGGCACCATGGGGAAAAGCTCAAGCAACAAACCCAGCTGCGGCTTCCGTATACAAATTCAAAAATACCCATCTGAAAACAACAAAAGGTAGGGAAGTAATACATAAACTAAAACACTACTTTTGTTGAAATAATTGTTTGTTCCCGAGATGGAGAGTCTTTCAGAGGTGTTCATGTGAACACGTTGAAATAGGGATTGATATGAAGCCTCCGAAGAATTCTTCAGTATTTATTTTTTGTTGAAATAATTGTTGTTCCGAGCATGGAGGTGTGCTGTTTTTGCTGAGTTTGTGAGCAATGCACTTGTCATCAGCGCGGATACGTGTTCGGCCCCTGACAATTTTATAGAAGTGCCTAATAACTGTTCTTCATTGTGCGTGCCCGTCACGCCACACATGATCATTAGTCGAACAGCAGTTGAGAAAGACTGGCCATGCTGCTTGTTGTGTTGCGACCTTGAATGGCCGTAAAAATGTCTGCTTTATAGTTTTTATACATTGTTAATGAAACCTAGATCATCTGCGACACCTTTGAGTCGTACAGCAAGATCTTGTTTGCGTATCAATCATGTTGATGCATCGCGTCTAACACCATCTTGTGGCAATGCACCCATGAGCTAAGATCGCGTTTTTAGTTAAAGCTAAGATGTGTTTTTATGTTTGAAGCTCATGTGCGTTGCATCTGGGGATGATACGGGTCACGGTTGACGGTGAGCTTGCCCCGGCACCTCAAAATCGTTGTCGATACGTGTGGCTGTAAGGTTTAATAAATCGAATTCGCTTTTAACACTCGTTTTTGGAAGGTTGCAACTGAGGAAGTACACTACTACTATTACTCTGTTTTTAATGATTTATAAAATAATCATGTAGTGTGCTGGGTTGAGCAAGCCGTCACTCAAGCCGTCAGCAGTGTCCCGCGGAATGGCGCCATGGCACACCAGCGGAATTTACTGTAAAACAAGGGGAATGGTGAGGTAAGATCGCCCAGTCTGTTTCAAAATCTTAGCTATTCGACTCTGGAGGCCAATCGCTTTGGGGATTGCACGACTGAAGACTTCATAATTCGAGGTGAGAGCAATAACAAGCCTTGGAAGGAGCACCTCATTGTGGTTTTGATTTGAAGTTTTTTTTTCCATTACCTTAATTTAGCAGCGCTCCAAGACTTGGGCATGGAGGATCTGTAGGGCAGCGAGTGGTTGTGAGACTCCTTGAGGGTTTCGCGTCATTGCCCGCTTAGAAGAAGCCCAATCCGCTTAAAGCTTGAAGCGATTGGACCGCAGCTGGAGAAACGCAAGGACCTTAGGAAAACTACGTCAAGTGAAGCTTAACCGTGACACTGATGAATGCTGATCGAAGAGTGCGTGACCATGCCGTGGGCGGCAGCGTTGGATGATTGGATTTATGAGG
>JAJSRW010000123.1:0-47407 GCA_022414725.1 Microglena sp. YARC | reverse complement strand
TCCCATCCCCAACAAAACCCACCTCCACCCCAGCCTGCGGAGACCCACCCCCAACTTCACCCAACCTCAAGCTCATCTCACCCCTCCCAATTCCGCCTTCCCTTCTATTCACCCCATCCCACCAAATCCCCACCTCCACCTCACCTCACCCCCTCCCTATCTCACCCCACTCCCCCCATTCCAACCTCACTCACCTTCACCCCTCCCTTATCCCCCCCCCCTCCTTACCCCTCCCCATTTACCACCCCATACCCCGCTCCACCTCACCCTCTCCCTCCCTATCCCCACCCCCCTCCAACCCACCACAATCCACTCCACCCGCATGTCACCCTCCCTATCCCAACTCCAACCCCATTTCCCACCCAACTCCATCAACCTCACCTTCATCTCCACCCTTCCTATCCCTCCTACCCCACCCCATCCCACCATAATTTCCACTCCACCCCACCCCACTCCTCTCTATCGCACCCACTCCACCCCCACCCCAACTCCGATTCAAACCTCACTCTCACCTCCTCACCCCTCCCTATCCCTTTCCTACCCCACCCCCATATCCACCCAATCCCACACCACCCACCTCATCCCTTCCTTATCCCACCCCACCGACCCACCCAACCTCGAACTCACCCCTCCCTTCCTTCCCTATCCCACACAAAACCGACCCCAGCTCGTCCCACCCCCCCTACCCCACATCCCCTATCCCTCCATATCCGTCCCCACAACCCCCGGCCCCACCTCCCTCCCCCCCCTCCCACCCCCACTCCACCCCACCTCACCCCACCTCACTCACCCCAATCAACTTCCATCCAACCTCACCTCACCTCACCCTTCCCTATCCCTCCCTACCCCCCCATTACCACCCAATCCCACTCCACCCACCTTACCCTCCATATCCCACCCCCACCCCGCCTCACATCCCCCTATCCCTCCCTATTTCCCGTTTCCCCCCCCCCCCCCCCCCCCCCCCCCCCCCCCCCCCCGCTCCCCCCCCTCCCCCCCCCACCCCAACTCCACCCAAACCTCAACTCACCCCTCCCATCCTTCCCTATCCACCCAATCCACTCAATCCCACCCAGCTCATTCCCCCCCACCCCACCCACATCACCCCTATCCCTCCCTCCTATTCCCGTCCCCCCCCTCCCCCCCCCCCCCCACCCCCTTCCCCCCCCTCCCCACCCAACCAATCCCCCCAAACCTTCACTCACCCCTCCCTATCCTTCCCTATCCCACCCCAATCCCACTCAATCCCCCCCCCAGCTCATTCCCCCCCCCCCCCCCCACTCACATCACCCCTATCTCCCTCCCTATCCCGTCCCCCCACACCCCTCTCCCCCACTCCCCCCCACTCCATCCCCCCCCACACACACCACACACCACCCCATCCCACTCCGCCCCCCCCCCCCCCCCCCCCCCCCCCCCCCCCCCCCCCCCACACACACAACAACACTCCCCCATCCCACTCCCCCCCCCCCCCCCACACTCTACCCCCCCTCCCCACCCCACTCCACCCCACCCGCAACACACACCTTGTTCCTGCTCCCTCAAAAAAAGAAGTGATGAGATCAGCCGAGCATCGGGTGGAATCCGAGGGGCACAGATGAAACCACATCCCCACTCCACTCCTCCCCCCATCCCCACACTTTCCACCCCCCCCACCCACACACACACACACACACACCACAAAACACACACCCCTCCCCATTCCTACTCCACCCCCCTCCCCACCCCTCCCCCACCCCCCTCCCCACCCCACTCTACCCCCCCTCCCACCCCACCCCACTCCCCACCCACTCCACCCCCACCCCAACACACACCTTTGATTTCCTGCTCCCTCAAAAAGAAGTATAAGATCAGCCGAGCCATCAGTGGAAATCCAAGCACAGATGAACACAAGTGATTTGCCTTCGACACGGACTTTAGCCAACGGCATGATCAGCTTCCTCTCGTTGTTCCACTATCATGTAAGCAGATGCAGGGATTCTGGCTCTGGGGGGGCCGGCTTGGGGGCTTGCCCGCAAGGCTGGGGGCAGGTTGGCAGGACAGAAGCAGCCAGGAGAGGAGGGCATGTGGAGTTGTGGGGATGGGCGGGAGGGGTGCAGGGAGGGGGGAAGGTGAGGGAGAGGGACAGGTGGGGGGGTGAGGCGGGAGGGACATGCGTGCTTTGTGGTGAGGAGGGGGGGGAGGGGAGCGGGATGGTTTCGAGGTGACCCTAAGGTCCGAGGGGGGGGGATTAATGTGTATGGTGTGTGGGGGGAGTATTTATGTGTGGGTATGTGTGCGTTGGGGGTGGGTGGGTGCAGGCGAACCCTGTATATGTGGTAGTGTGGGGTGGTGTGTGTGTGGGTCGGTGGTGTGTTGTTGTGGTGTGTCGTGTGTGTGTGCTGGGGGGGGGGGGCGTTGGCGGTGTGTGTGGGTGTGTGTGTGTGTGTGTGGTGGGGGGGGTCTGGTCACTAAGCCTAGCTTTTCACAGGGTTGTAAATGGGGTGATACTGCCAGTGGGGGCGGGTGTAGTGTTCTTGCTTGGGGGGCCCAAGCTGAGGGACTGCCAACCTCATTTATATTTTCGGTTGCTGACTAGCACGTCGGGGGCTCATGTAGATGGATGTACCTAAGTGGAATACAGCGCAAACAGCGATTGATAATTGCAGCGGGTACCGCGGGCCTGGGGGGTTGGGGCGGAGTACCGTAGGCGTAGGGGGGGGCCAAAGGGGGGGGTGGGTGGCGTTAGTTAGGGTTTCAACAGTCAATTGTTGGTCACACGAAAAAACAGCTTTGGAAACATTGAAAAACGAACCGTTCTTGGCGATGATGGAGTGCCTTAGAAGTAGGTAAACGCGTGGAATTCATTGTATAGCTTGACAATTTGCTTTACCCCACGCAGATGCCCACGAAAAGAAGACCAGAGGATCCAGATATCTCCAACATCTCAGATTCTCACGATCAGAGTCACCCTCATTTGCATAGTTCACCCTCGTAGCATTTTTTAGCATCCGTTTGACGTTTCAAATTCTTCGTACTTCTATCTAAAATGGCTGAAGAACCGATTACTGACGTGACGAGGTCCGCGAGGACTACCTACTGTCGGAGTTCGATCCTGCGACGCTTTTCGACTCCCTCAAGGCCACGAGCTCGAGCTATTGCGAGTCTAGAAAGCCAGACGAGAGTGGCTGGAGCTTACAAAGGGAGGCAGCCAAGGCAGTTCTTCTTGAGATACCAGGTGGTCGGGTGTGGGGCTTGGCTGGGCGTTGGGTGGTGGGGTTGGGTGGGGGGCTAGGGAAGGGCTTGGCGTGGGGTGTGGGGGGGGAGGAGTTGGGAAGAGGCGGGACTGGGACGTGTGTGCGTGAGTTGTGTGGGGGTGGGGTGCGGGGTGGGGGCTGGAATGGGGGGGGGGGGGAGTGGGAAGGCGGTTGGGACTGGGAGGGGGGGGGGGGGGTGGAGGGGAATGCCAGCCATAGGTCAGTACTCATGGTGTTACCACTTTGTTGTCCACATAGGGCGGGGGACAATGGAGAGGCAACAGGGGCGGCTGGGGTCGGTGAACTCGGCTACACTGGGAAAAGGTCGGTGGTTGGATCATTGGGGTTGAGTTCGGGGGGGGACTTGGCTGCATTTGGTGTGGGCTTGATTGAATAATAACTTTTCCTTTTCGGTACGAGCTGCAGCTTCTTGGCAGCTCCCTGAGCCAGCCTCTGGCCGAGCCCCAATATTGAACAGTATTATAATGACGATTATGTCGCGTTCCAGATGCACTACGTTGCCTACAGTTTGGCTGGCAGGCAAGCCACAGAGCTGTCTAGAAAGCGGGGTAGGTCAGTATGGTAGCTAGAAAAAAAATGTATGGGCTGATTCAATCTTCAATCACAGCCTGTGGGCAGGTCAAAGCTGGATGAGTACCATAAGCTTTTCCTTTTCAGCTGCAATCACAGCTTCTAGGCAGCTCCCCTGGCTGGCTATTAGCCAAACCTGATGCAACTAGTGCACCTTCGAAGCTTATCACAATCAGCTTTCCGAGTACTGTCGCAATTTCTGGTGCTTACCCCAGTGGCTGGCTCAAGGATATGCCTGAAGCTGCTAAGAAAAATGCTATGCTGCTAAGGAATCACAACAGGTGTCCAGCAATCACAAACAAGGTGCCCAGAAAATGCTTATTGCTGCTAAGAATCACAACAGTGTCAGAATCACAACAGGTGCCCAGAAAAGCTATGCTGCTAAGAATCACAAACAGTGTCCAGAATCACAAAACAGGTGCCCAGAAAAATGCTATGCTGCTAAGAAAAATTGCTATGCTATGCTATGCTATGCTATGCTGCTAAGAAAGGATATGCCTGAAGCTGCTAGAAAAGCGGAAAAGAAAAGCCCTGGGATGTTACCAGTCAAGAACTTCTGAACATCGCAGGGTTATCCCAAACAAAAATATAGAACGTATTTATCTTCTGTGTATCTTTGGCTTGGCTTGGCTTTGGCTATGGCTTGGCTTGGCTGCATGGTTCAGTAGAATCTAGCAAGGACAGTCTGTGGTTTTTGCCAGGTTCCCTAGTTTCAGGGACCTGCCGCCTTGGCAAGAGGTAGAGAACTTCCCCCTGTGCTGTCGCGCAGTAGTCCATTGCTCAGGCAGAGTAGCAGGTTGCGAAACCCAAACCAATCATAATTAAGCCAATCTCCACGTTTTTCGCGTGCGCATGCGGACGAGAGGGTTCCCTTCAACCTCACGCCCCGTGGCAGGGCGTTATTGAATTTTCAATTTTCAATTTGAGTTTCGTGTTTCATGCCATACATGAGGGATAGAAGGGAGGGGAGGGGGGGGCGGGTGTGTTGACTGGTTAGCTTTTCCCCCACATCCCTCTCCCAATGGGTATCCCCCTGTTGTTCGATTTTCTTGTTTTTGGTTGTCCTCCATACTGTGAGGAATTTCAGTAAAAAAAAACAGGGATAGGGTGCACTGGGGGAAAGTGGGTAGAGGGTCCCCTTATTCACAACGCCCTTCCAGGTTTTTTGTTTTTTTTAGGGGTAGAGTAACATGGATTAGAATGCACTGGGAAAAGTGGTGGAGGGTCCCCTTATCACACGGCCCCTCCAGCGGTGCTATCTTTTTTATATATATCCTTTAGGGTGAGTACAGGGATAGGGTTCAACGGGGGAAAGTGGGTGGGTGGGTGGGTGATGGGCATTGGGGGTTGGGGTTGCGCGTGGGTGGGGGGGGGGCTTGGTTACCCTTGTTGGGCTTGGCGTGGGGCTTTCTCAACAGCTGCTTTTCTTTTTTGGCTACGAGCAGCAAGCTTCTAGAGAGCTTCCCCTGACTGGCCATTCAGCTTATCCTATGTTACAAAACTCTACCAAACCAAACCAAACCAAACCAAACCAAACCAAACCAAACCAAACCAAACCAAACCAAACCAACCAAACCCAACCCAACCCAGCCCAACCCAACCCTGACCAACCCAACCCGACCCTGACTGGCCATTAAGCTTATATCCTTTGCATCCTTGTGCGTCTTGAAAGCTGATACATGTAGCTTTGTCAGAACTTGCACGACACCATCACAGCAAACACCACCATCACCACCACATCGCCACCATCACCACCAATCACCACCATTCTATCACCACCCAATTCACCACCATCACATCACCCACCCCCACCATTCATCACCACCACCTCACCACCACCATCACCATCACCACCACCCACCATCATCACCACACCATCACCACCACCACCATCATCACCCACCGACCATCACCACCACTATCCACCACCACCATCACCACCCCACCAACACAACCACCACGCACCATTTCCACCACCATCACCATCACCTACGCACCACCATCACTCCATCAATTCACCACCATCACCACCACCACCACCACACCACCACAACCACACCACCACAACCACACCACCACACGCTCACCACCACCACCTACCCACCACCTCCTCCACCACACCACCACAACACCATACCACCACCACCACACCGCACACACACCACCACCACCCGCCCACCACCACCGCACCACTACACCACCACAACACAACACAACACCACCACAACACAACACCACACCACACGGCCACCACCATTCTCCACACCCAACACATCCAACAAACACCCAATCACCACCACCACCACACCACTTACCGCCACCACCACCACCACAACACACTACACACCCCCCACACCACCACCACCACCACACCAGCCCACACTTACCACGTACATGTTGATGTTTACTCCAACTCCTCTCACCGCGTTGCGCTCACCACCACCACCACCCACCACCACCACACTACCACACCCAACCACCACCACCACCACCCCACCACCCAAGCCTACCACCATGTAATGTATGAATATACACTCTCTCGACCGTCGCGCTCACCACCGCCACCTACCTACCACCACCACCAACCCGCTCACCCAGCCACCACCACCACCACCACCACCACACCACCAAAGCTCACCATGTAAAGTGATGAATATCCACTCACTCACACGTTGCGCTCACCACCACCACCTACCCAACCACTAACCACGAACTACCACACCCACCACCATTCACACCACCTACCCACCACCACCCCACCCCACGCTCACCATGTAATGTGATGAATATCCACTCTCTCACCGTTCGCTCACCACCACCACCTACCCCACCACCACACTACACACCCAACCACCACCACCACCACCTACCCACCACTACACACACTACCACACCCAACCACCACCCACCACCATCACCCACCACCACCACACTTACCACACCCAAACCACCGACCACCACCACCTTACCCACCACCACCACACTACCACACCAACCACCACCACCACCACTTACCACCACCACCACACTACCACACCCAACCACCACCAACCACCACTACGCACCACCACCACCTACCCACCACCACCACCACTACCACACCCAACCAACCACCACCACCACCTACCACCACCACCACCTACCCACCACCACCACACTACCACACCCACACCACCACCACCACCACCTACCCACCCCACCACCTACCCACCACCACCACACTACCACACCCAACCCACCACCACACCACCTACCACCACCACCACCACCCACCACCACACTCACCACCACTACCACACCCAACCACCACCACCACCACCGTACCCACCACCACCACACCCCAAGCTCACCATGTGATATAATGAATATCCACTCTCTCGACTGTCGCGCTCACCACCACCACCCACCCACCACCACCACACCACCACCACACCACTCTCACCCAGCCACCACCACCACCTTCACCACCACACCACCCCAAGCTCACTATTAATGTATGAATATCCACTCACTCACACGTTCGCGCTCACAGGCAAGTGTATGGGCTGCCTTTTAAAGCGCGTCCGTGGACGGCTACTTGACAGTGTTCCGACGGCATGGCAGACCAGATGCCTTGAAAGGTAAGGGGTGGGATGGGAGTTTGAGCAGGGTTGGGTTGGGTTGGGCAGGGTCTGGGTTGGCTCGGCAGGGTTGGTTGGGCAGGGTTGGGCAGGTGTGGGTTCATGTTTGGGTTGCAGGCGTTGGGGTTAAGTCGAAACATAAGAAGAACTGCATGAACCTGGAGCCCCAAACAATCGCTTTTGCCAATGGGGGCTCCTAAATTCTTGCAACATCGAAATATTGAATGTAAAGAGGATTTCGTGCTAGACAACCCCACGTATAAAATTGAATTTAATTTCGTATTTCGGCTCACAACCCACGTATAAAATTGAATTTTAAATTCGTATTTGTGCTCGACAAGCCCCACGTATAAAATTGAATTTAAAATTCGTATTTCGTGCCTAACAACCCCACATATAAATTGAATTTAAAAGAGGATTCTGTGCTAGATACCCCACGTATAAAAATTGAATGTAAGAGCTTTCGCTTCTAGACAACCCCCGAATAAAAATGAATTTAAAGAGGATTTCGTGCTCGACAAACAACCACGTAATAAAATTGATTTAAATTCGATATTTCGTGCTTAGACAACCCCACGTCATAAAGCTTAGGAACTTAAACACTAATAGCAATTCAGCGGATGATTTGGGAATCAATCGGTCGTAGCTGGTTACAGCGACGTTTCGGTCAAATTCGTAACAATTCTTCCCAGACAGTCTCAGAATTCTCAGAATTTTTGGCCAAATCTGAGGTCTCTACTATGAACTACGACCTGTTTCAAAAAACAGATTCCAAATTGATCTGCTGTCTGGCTAGTAATGATAGCGCCTGGTAGGGTGTGGTATTAAGGGAGGCCCATCTAACTGGGGGTAGGAAACAGGCTGCAACATACTTGGACGAGCTACCATGGCGGGTGACAGCGACGCGAACACTAAAGCGCACCCGTAGGGGATTCGAAACCCCACACCTTTCTTGTTTGCGACAAACTCTACCCTGTCTGGCTATAACACTTCTAGCAATTCAGGGGATGAACTGAACAAACTTTTCGTGCTTCGTCGAGAATTCTCGAGATTTCCAGGCCAAATTGTCGAGAATTCTCGGTTTTCCGGGCAAACATTCTCGACGAAGTACGAAGTTCGAGTTTTCTCGCCAGGATTTTTTATTTTTGTTTCCAGTTCATCCCCTGATTGCTATAACACAACGTTGACTTCCAGCTGAGCTCTCTCACATACACAAACTCAAGCCGCTAATTTCACCGTGCTCAGAAGCCCTGACCCTGCTTGACATTCTCCTCGTTATCCCCCCCCCCCCCCCCCCCCCCCCCCCCCCCCCCCCCCCCCACACACACACACACACCACACACCACACCACCAACACAACACAAACACAACACCAAACACGCACACACACACCACACACACCAGACCCCCCCTACCCTCCCCCCGAACGAACCCCGCACTCTCTTGTTTAGACAAACTCTACCCTGTCTGGCTGAAGGTAATGATAACGCCTGGTGGGGCGTGGTTTGGTGTTAATGGGAGCCCGTCGTACCGGGTGGGGAGCGGTCTCCTACCTCAACTGGACAAGCTACCATCGCGGTTGACGACGACCTGCAACGCCAAAAGCGACCGAAGGGGGAGTCGAACCCCCGACTCTTCATTCTTCGGCGATCTGGTCCTACCGCTAGACATATGTAAATCACTGAAAGAGGCTGAAGTCTGGCTATAACACTTAACACAAGCCCACCATGCATGTTTAGTTTGTCCCAAAAGTGTGTATATGGTTGAATGTGATTGAAACCAAGCTGTAGCCAAGAGGAAGGGAGTAGAAAATGGAATTAATTTAACACAAGTGACTTTCAGCTGAGCTCTCTCTCTCTCTCTCTTTTCCTCTTCGCAGAGATGTCTTTGAATGGCGATGAGGTGGGTCAGTGTCCATGCATGTAAGCTGTGAATGCGTTTAGGCATGCTGTGTGTGTAGCATGCTGTGTGTGTAGCATGCTGTGCGGTGTGTGTAGATGCTGTGTGATGTAAGCATGCTCCGTGTGTGTAGCATGCTGTGTGTGATGTAGCATGCTCCGTGCTGTTAGCTTTGCCTCCGTGTCGTAGCATGCTGGTGTGTAGCTGCTGCGGTTGTGTAGCATGCTGTGTGTGTAGCATGCTGCGTGTGTAGCATGCTGTGTGTGTAGCATGCTGTGTGTGTAGCATGCTCCGTGTGTGGTGTGCATGCTGCGTGTGTAGCTGCTGTGTGTGTAGCATGCTGTGTGTGTAGCATGCTGTGTGTGTAGCATGCTGCGTGTGTAGCATGCTGTGTGTGTAGCATGTAAAGCATGCTGTGTAGCATGCTGCGTGTGTAGCATGCTGCGTGTGTGCATGCTGCGTGTGTAGCATGCTGTGTGTCTGTAGCATGCTGTGATGTGTAGCGGGTGGGTAGCCGGCGGGATTTTGAGCATTGCATTGCCATAGCTTTCTATGGTAAGGCGCCAGTGAATGTAGGCGTGCCGTGTGTATTGTGCTGTGCGTTTAGTGCGTGGGTACGCGCATATAAATATGATATTTTATGTACATGATAACTCTGCCATTCGACGGCTGCGCAACAATCCTGACACAGGCTTGAGTAGCCCAAGTAGCTCAACTTGTCCTGCAGAAATCTGAAATAAAAACACTGGTCAAAATATTTGCCAAGTCGATCATATCAAAATTGGCTCCATAGAAAGTTAATTTGATCGCATTTTGTGAAAGAAGAGCTCAAGACCTCATTTCATTCATTCATCTCATTACAGCAGAGCAAACCATGAAACAGCTATATTATGTTCAAACCCCCGTCAGAGCGATGGCTCCGGCGTGGAGCACAAGCACGCTTCAGCCTACCTGGATTCATTACTGTGCAGAACACCACAGCACAGCACACCGCGCAGCACTTCATATTCCATCACATTACACCCAGCAACATAACATATCAGACAGTACTGCAGACCAAGATGCAGCTATGTTTCTGTTGAACCCCCCTCAGGGCAACGGGTCCGGCATGGAGCAGGAAGCACAATTCAGCCTTTCTGGATACATCAGAGCACAGCACACCGCGCAGCACAGCGTATTCCATCACATTACACCCAGCAACATTACATATCAGACTGTACTGCAGACCAAGATGCAGCTATGTTTCTGTTGAACCCCCCTCAGGGCAATGGGTCCGGCATGGAGCAGGAAGCACGCTTTAGCCCATCCGGATACATTACCGCACATTACAGCACAGAACATCACAGCACAGCACACCGCGCAGCGCAGCATACCACCTCACCTCACATTGCAAAAAAAAAACTCCTCAGGGCGATGCATCCGGCGTGGAGCAGAATGCACGATTCATTCATCCTGAGCTGCAGCGTTTTAAGCAGGAGAAGCAAGCAAAGTAGGTTGGTGGTTGTGTGGGTGTCCTTTAGTTTTAGTTGTGTTGTGTTTGTGTTCAGATTAGTTGGAAAGTGTGCCTGTCATTCATCCCGAGCTGCAGCTTTTTAAGCATGAGATGCAAGCAAAGTAGGTTGGAGCTCCTTTGGGTGTCCCTTATTTTATTTTATTTTTGTAGTCCAGTTTAGTTGGTGAGTGTGCACCTCATTCATCCTGAGCTGCATTGCTGTAAGCACAAGATGCAAGCAAAGTAGGTTGGAGCTCCTTTGGGTGATTTTTTTTTAGTCCAGTTTAGTTGGTGAGTGTGCACGTCATTCATCCTGAGCTGCGTTGCTATAAGCAGGAGAAGCAAGCAAAGTAGGTTGGTGGTTGTGTGGGTGTCATTTAGTTTTAGTTTTGTTGTGTTTGTGTCCAGTTTAGTTTAGTTGGGAAGTGGAGGTCGTATGTGTGTCCCTTAGTTTTGGTTTTGTTGTGTTTGTGTTCCTTTTAGTTGGGTAGTGTGCATGTCATTAATCCTCAGCTGAAGCGCTCGAAGCAGGAGGCGTAAGCAAAGGAGGTTGGAGCTCCTGTCCCACAGTGTGGGTGTCCCTTAGTTCTGTTTTTGTGTGTGTTTTTGAAGTTCAGTTTAAGTGGCGTGGAAAGTGTGCATGCATTCATCCTGAGCTGCATTGCTATATGCAGGAGATGCAAGCAGAGTAGGTTGGTGGTCGTGTGGGTGTCATTTAGCTATTTTTTGTTTTATATTATTTATTATATTGAGCTGCAGCGTTTTAAGTAGTAAACGCAAGCAAAGTGTGTTGGTGGTCGTGTGTGTGTCCCTTAGTTCAGGTTGTGTTTGTGTTCGTGTTCATTTTAGTTGGGTAGTGTGCATGTCATTCATCCCGAAATGAAACGTTATAAACAGGAGACGCAAGCAAAGTAGGTTGGAGCTCCTGTGGGTGTCCCTTAGTTCAGTTTTTTGTGTTTGTGCACCCACCACCTGCATGATGTGCAGGATTGTCGGCAAGTATGGAGGAACTCCTGCCCCATGGGCTTGTGAGCATCACACCATGGTGGAAAGCAAGCTTGCTATGATGAGCAGGATTCGGCATTATGGAGGAAGCATTCACACCAAAATAAGTATGGAAAGCAAGCTAGTTACTGCACACCACACCACACCACCACCACCACCACCCACTATGATGAGCAGGATTGTCGGCAAGTATGGAGGAACTCCTGCCCTTGGGTGTGGCATGGTGCTTGCCTTATTGAGCATTCACACCAAAATAAGTATGGAAAGCAAGCTAGTTACTGCACACACACACACACACACCACACCACCCACCCACTATGATGAGCCAGGATTGTCGGCAAGTATGGAGGAACTCCTGCCCTTGGGTGTGGGCATGGTGCTTGCCTTATTGAGGCATTCACACCAAATAAGTATGGAAAGCAAGCTAGTTACTGCACACACACACACACCACCACCACCACCACCACCCACTATGATGAGCAGGATTGTCGGCAAGTATGGAGGAACTCCTGCCCTTGGGTGTGGCATGGTGCTTGCCTTATTGAGCATTCACACCAAAAATAAGTATTGGAAAGCAAAGGCTAGTTACTGCACACACACACACACACACACACCACCACCACCACCCACTATGATGAGCAGGATTGTCGGCAAGTATGGAGGAACTCCTGCCCTTGGTGTGGCATGGTGCTTGCCTTATTGAGCATTCACACCAAAATAAGTATGGAAAGCAAGCTAGTTACTGCACACACAACACACACACACACACCACCACCACCACCCACTATGATGAGCAGGATTGTCGGCAAGTATGGAGGAACTCCTGCCCTTGGGTGTGGCATGGTGCTTGCCTTATTGAGCATTCACACCAAAATAAGTATGGAAAGCAAGCTAGTTTACTATGAGAGCATTTTTGGGGTTTCGGGGGGGCACTTGGTGTGGCATGCTTGCCGTTATTGAGCATTCACACACGACACACGCACACACACACACCACCACCACCCACCACCCACTATGATGAGCAGGATTGTCGGCAAGTATGGAGGAACTCCTGCCCTTGGTGTGGCATGGTGCTTGCCTTATTGAGCATTCACACCAAAATAAGTATGGAAAGCAAGCTAGTTACTGCACACACACACCACACACACACCACCACCACCACCACACCACTATGATGAGCCCAGGATTGTCGGCAAGTATGGAGGAACTCCTGCCCTTGGGTGTGGCATGGTGCCCTTGCCTTATTGAGCATTCACACCAAAATAAGTATGGAAAGGCAAGCTAGTTACTGCACACACACACACACACCACACACACACCACCACCACCAATTGTCCACCACCACCACCCACCCACTAGTTATGATGAGCAGGATTGTCGGCAAGTATGGAGGAACTCCTGCCCTTGGGTGTAGCCATGGTGCTTGCCTTATTGCAGCATTCACACCAAAAATAAAGTGGAAAGCAATGGAAAAGCAAGCTAGTTACTGCACACACACACACAACACCACCACCACCACCACCACCACCCACTATGATAAGCAGGATTGTCGGCAAGTATAGAGGAACTCCTTGCCCTTGGGTGTGGCATGGTGCTTGCCAGCATGTCACACCAAAATAAGTATGGAAAGCAAGCTAGTTACTGCACACACACACACACCAACCACACCACCAACCCACTATGATAAGCAGGATTGTCGGCGTATTGGAGGAACTCCTGCCTTGGGTGTGGCATGGTGCTTGCCTTATTGAGCATTCACACCCAAAATAAGTGGCATATGGAAAGCAAGCTAGTACAAAATAAAGTATGGAAAAGCACACACACACACACCACCACCACCACCACTACTATGATGAGCAATGATTGGTTCGGCAAGTATGGAGGAACTCCTGCCCTTGGGTGTGGCATGGTGCCTTGAGCATTCACACCAAAATAAGTATGGGAAAGAAAGCAAGCTAGTTACACACACAACACACACACACACCACCACCACCACCCACTATGATGAGCAGGATTGTCGGCAGTATGGAGGAAAAACTCCTGCCTTGGGTGTGGCATGGTGCTTGCCTTATTGAGCATTCACACCAAAATAAGTATGGAAAGCAAGCTAGTTACTGCACACACACACACACACACACCACCACCACCACCCACTATGATGAGCAGGATTGTCGGCAAGTATGGAGGAACTCCTTGCCCTTGGGTGTGGCATGGTGCTTGCCTTATTGAGCATTCACACCAAAATAAGTATGGAAAGCAAGCTAGTTACTGCACACACACACACACCACCACCACCACCACCACCCACTATGATGAGCCAGGATTGTCGGCAAGTATGGAGGAACTTCCTGCCCTTGGGTGTGGCATGGTGCTTGCCTTATTGAGCATTCACACCAAAATAAGTATGGAAAGCAAGCTAGTTACTGCACACACACACACACACCACCACCACCACCACCACCCACTATGATGAGCAGGATTGTCGGCAAGTATGGAGGAACTCCTGCCCTTGGGTGTGGCATGGTGCTTGCCTTATTGAGCATTCACACCAAAATAAGTATGGAAAGCAAGCTAGTTACTGCACACACACACACACACACACACACCACCACCACCACCACCACCACCCCCACTATGATGAGCAGGATTGTCGGCAAGTATGGAGGAACTCCTGCCCTTGGGTGTGGCATGGTGCTTGCCTTATTGAGCATTCACACCAAAATAAGTATGGAAAGCAAGCTAGTTACTGCACACACACACACACCACCACCACCACCACCACCACCCCACTATGATGAGCAGGATTGTCGGCAAGTATGGAGGAACTCCTGCCCTTAGGGTGTGGCATGGTGCTTGCCTTATTGAGCATTCACATCCAAAAATAAGTATGGGAAAGCAAGCTAGTTACTGCACACACACACACACACACCACCACCACCACCACCACACCACCCACTATGATAGAGGCAGGATTGTCGGCAAGTATGGAGGAAAACTCCTGCCCTTGGGTGTGGCATGGTGCTTGCCTTATTGAGCATTCACACCAAAATAAGTATGGAAAAGCAAGCTAGTTACTGCACACACACACACACCACCACCACCACCACCCACTATGATGAGCAGGATTGTCGGCAAGTATGGAGGAACTCCTGCCCTTGGGTGTGGCATGGTGCTTGCCTTATTGAGCATTCACACCAAAATAAGTATGGAAGTTACTGCACACACACACACACCACCACCACCACCCACAAGCAGGATTGTCGGCAAGTATGAGGAACTCCTGCCCTTGGGTTACTGCACACACACACACACACACACCACCACCACCACCACCACCCACTATGATGAGCAGGATTGTCGGCAGTATGGAGGAACTCCTGCCCTTTGGGTGTGGCATGGTGCTTGCCTTATTGAGCATTCACACCAAAATAAGTATGGAAAGCAAGCTAGTTACTGCACACACACACACACACCACCACCACCACCACCACCCACTATGATGAGCAGGATTGTCGGCAAGTATGGAGGAACTCCTGCCCTTGGGTGTGGCATGGTGCTTGCCTTATTGAGCATTCACACCAAAATAAGTATGGAAAGCAAGCTAGTTACTGCACACACACACACACACCACCACCACCACCACCACCCACTATGATGAGCAGGATTGTCGCAAGTATGGAGGAACTCCTGCCCTTGGGTGTGGCATGCGTGCTTGCCTTATTGAGCATTCACACCAAAATAAGTATGAAAGCAAGCTAGTTACTGCACACACACACACACACCACCACCACCACCACCACCACCCACTATGATGAGCAGGATTGTCGGCAAGTATGGAGGAACTCCTGCCCTTGGGTGTGGCATGGTGCTTGCCTTATTGAGCATTCACACCAAAATAAGTATGGAAAGCAAGCTAGTTACTGCACACACACACACACACCACCACCACCACCACCACCACCCACTATGATGAGCAGGATTGTCGGCAAGTATGAGGAACTCCTGCCCTTGGGTGTGGCATGGTGCTTGCCTTATTGAGCATTCACACCAAAATAAGTATGGGAGGAAAGCAAGCTAGTTACTGCACACACACACACACACCACCACCACCACCACCACCACCACCCACTATGATGAGCAGGATTGTCGGCAAGTATGGAGGAACTCCTGCCCTTGGGTGTGGCATGGTGCTTGCCTTATTGAGCATTCACACCAAAATAAGTATGGAAAGCAAAGCTAGTTACTGCACACACACACACACACACCACCACCACCACCACCCACTATGATGAGCAGGATTGTCGGCAAGTATGGAGAACTCCTGCCCTTGGGTGTGGCATGGTGCTTGCCTTATTGAGCATTCACACCAAAATAAGTATGGAAAGCAAGCTAGTTACTGCACACACACACACACACACACCACCACCACCACCACCACCCACTATGATGAGCAGGATTGTCGGCAAGTATGGAGGAACTCCTGCCCTTGGGTGTGGCATGGTGCTTGCCTTATTGAGCATTCACACCAAAATAAGTATGGAAAGCAAGCTAGTTACTGCACACACACACACACACCACCACCACCACCACCCACCACCACCCACTATGATGAGCCAGGATTGTCGGCAAGTATGGAGGAACTCCTGCCCTTGGGTGTGGCATGGTGCTTGCCTTATTGAGCATTCACACCAAAATAAGTATGGAAAGCAAGCTAGTTACTGCACACACACACACACACACCACCACCACCACCACCACCACCCACTATGATGAGCAGGATTGTCGGCAAGTATGGAGGAACTCCTGCCCTTGGGTGTGGCATGGTGCTTGCCTTATTGAGCATTCACACCAAAATAAGTATGGAAAGCAAAGCTAGTAGTTACTGCACACACACACACAACACACCACAACCACCACCACCACCCACACCACCCACTATGATGAGCAGGATGTCCAAGTATGGAGCATGAACTCCTGCCTTGGTGTGGCATATGAGCATTCACACAAAATATGTATGCGAAAGGCAAGTAGTAAGCCTTATTGAGCGCACTCCTGCCCTTGGTGTGGCTTGCCTTATTGAGCATTCACACCAAAATAAGTATGGAAAGCAAGCTAGTTACTGCACACACACACACACCACCACCACCACCACCACCACCACCCACTATGATGAGCAGGATTGTCGGCAAGTATGGAGGAACTCCTGCCCTTGGGTGTGCATGGTGCTTGCCTTATTGAGCATCACACCAAAATAAGTATGGAAAGCAAGCTAGTTACTGCACACACACACCCACCACCACCACCACCACCCACTATGATGAGCAGGATTGTCGGCAAGTATGGAGGAAACTCCTGCCCTTGGTGTGGCATGGTGCTTGCCTTATTGAGCATTCACACCAAAATAAGTATGGAAAGCAAGCTAGTTACTGCACACACACACACACACCACCACCACCACCACCACCACCCACTATGATGAGCAGGATTGTCGGCAAGTATGGAGGAACTCCTGCCCTTGGGTGTGGCATGGTGCTTGCCTTATTGAGCATTCACACCAAAATAAGTATGGAAAGCAAGCTAGTTACTGCACACACACACACACACACACCACCACCACCACCACCCACTATGATGAGCAGGATTGTCGGCAAGTATGGAGGAACTCCTGCCCTTGGGTGTGGCATGGTGCTTGCCTTATTGAGCATTCACACCAAATAAGTATGGAAAGCAAGCTAGTTACTGCACACACACACCACCACCACCACCAACCCACTATGATGAGCAGGATTGTCGGCAAGTATGGAGGAACTCCTGCCCTTGGGTGTGGCATGGTGCTTGCCTTATTGAGCATTCACACCAAAATAAGTATGGAAAGCAAGCTAGTTACTCACCACCACACACCACCCACTATGATGAGCAGGATTGTCGGCAAGTATGGAGGAACTCCTGCCCTTGGGTGTGGCATGGTGCTTGCCTTATTGAGCATTCACACCAAAATAAGTATGGAAAGCAAGCTAGTTACTGCACACACACACACACACCACCACCACCACCACCACCCACTATGATGAGCAGGATTGTCGCAAGTATGGAGGAACTCCTGCCCTTGGGTGTGGCATGGTGCTTGCCTTATTGAGCATTCACACCAAAATAAGTATGAAAGCAAGCTAGTTACTGCACACACACACACACACACCACCACCACCACCACCCACTATGATGAGCAGGATTGTCGGCAAGTATGGAGGAACTCCTGCCCTTGGGTGTGGCATGGTGCTTGCCTTATTGAGCATTCACACCAAAAATAAGTATGGAAAGCAAGCTAGTTACTGCACACACACACACACACCACCAACCACCACCCACTATGATGAGCAGGATTGTCGGCAAGTATGGAGGAACTCCTGCCCTTGGGTGTGGCATGGTGCTTGCCTTATTGAGCATTCACACCAAAATAAGTATGGAAAGCAAGCTAGTTACTGCACACACACACACACACACACACCACCACCACCACCCACTATGATGAGCAGGATTGTCGGCAAGTATGGAGGAACTCCTGCCCTTGGGTGTGGCATGGTGCTTGCTTATGAGCATTCACACCCCAAAATAAGTATGGAAAGCAAGCTATTACTGCACGCACACACACACACACACACACACCACCACCACCACCACTATGATGAGCAGGATTGTCGGCAAGTATGGAGGAACTCCTGCCCTTGGGTGTGGCATGGTGCTTGCCTTATTGAGCATTCACACCAAAATAAGTATGGAAAGCAAGCTAGTTACTGCACACACACACACACACACCACCACCACCACCACCCCCACTATGATGAGCAGGATTGTCGGCAAGTATGGAGGGGGAACTCCTGCCCTTGGGGTGTGGCATGGTGCTTGCCTTATTGAGCATTCACACCAAAATAAGTATGGAAAGCAAGCTAGTTACTGCACACACACACACACCACCACCACCAGACCACCACCACCCACTATGATGAGCAGGATTGTCGGCAAGTATGGAGGAACTCTGCCCTTGGGTGTATGGCATGGTGCTTGCCTTATTGAGCATTCACACCAAAATAAGTATGGAAAGCAAGCTAGTTACTGCACACACACACACCACACACCACCACCACCACCACCACACCCACTATTGATGAGCAGGATTGTCGGGCAAGTATGGAGGAACTCCTGCCTTTGGAGTGTATGGTGATGCCCCGCATTCACACCAAACTAAATATAGAAAGCAAGCTAGTTACTGCATGCCCCCACCACACACACACACACACACACACACACACACACACACACACACACACACACACCACCCACTATGATGAGCAGGATTGTCGGCAAGTATGGAGGAACTCCTGCCTTTGGAGGTGGTATGGTGATGCCCCGCATTCCTAAAGATGCCATTCTCAAGGCCACTGTAAGCCCTGCAGCTAGAGAGATCCAGTATTCAAAGGTGGAGGGCAAGGACGCACAGTGAGTTTGTGGGGGTGATGAGTGTGAGGTTGTGACGGTTGGGTTTGTGGGTAGTGAAGGTGGCAAAGGGGTCGGAGTGCTTTTTATGTGTAGGACAAGCCCCGCATTCCTAAAGATGCCATTTCTCAAGGCCACTGTTAGCCCTGCAAGCTAAGGATGATCCAGTATTTAAAAGGGTGGAGGGCAAAGGACGCACAGTGAGTTGTGTGTCATGTGGGTGGGTGGGTGGGGGGGGGGGGGGCACGTTGGGTTGGAGTGGTGAAGAGCTTGGGCATGGGGTTGTAGGGCTGGGCAAGGTGGAGGGCAAGGACGCACAGTGAGTAGTGTGTGTGTGTGTGGGGGGGGGGGCACGTTGTGTTGGAGGTGGGTGAAGAGCTTGGGCATGGGGTTGCAGGGGTGGGCAAGTGGAGGGCAAGGACGCACAGTGAGTAGTGTAGTGGTGTGTGTGGGGGGGGGGGGGGGGGGGGGGGAGGGGGGGCACGTTGGTTGGAGGTGGTGAAGAGCTTGGGCATGGGGCTGGGCAAGGTGGGAGGCAAGGACGCACAGTGAGTTATGAGTGTGTGTGTGTGTGTGTGGGGGGGGGATGGGGGGGAGCACGTTGGGTGGAGTGGTGGTGAAGAGCTTGGCATGGGGTTTGTAGGGGCTGGGTAAGGTGGAGGGCAAGGACACACACAGTGAGTTGTGTGTGTATGTGTGTGTGTGTGTGGGGGGGGGGGGGGGGGCACGTTGGGTTGGAGGTGCGTGAAAGAGCTTGGGCATGGGGTTGTAGGCTGGGCAAGGTGGATGGGCTGGGCAAGGGACGCACAGTGAGTTGTGTGTATGTGTGTGGGTGGGTGGGGGGGGGGGGGCACGTTGGGTTGGAGGTGGTGAAGCGGCTTGGGCATTGGGGTTGTAGGGCTGGGGCAAGGTGGAGGGCAAGGACGCACAGTGAGTTGTGTGTGTGTGTGTGTGGGGGGGGGGGGGGGGGGGGGGGGGGAGTGAGGTTGGGTTGGAGGTGGTAACAAGCGTGGGCATGGGGTTGTAGGGCTTTGTCTTGTGTAGGACAAGCCCCGCATTCCTAAAGAGGCTATACCCAAGGCCACGGTGAGCCCTGCAGCTAGGGAGATCCTGTATTCAAAAGTGGAGGGCAAGGGACGCACAGTGAGTTGTGTGTGTGAAATTGGGGTTGGGGGGGGGGCGGGGGGGGGGGGGGGGGGGAGGTGGTAAAGAGTATGGGAAGGGGGTTGTAGGGCTTTTGTTCATGTGTAGGACAAGCCTAAAGAGGCTATACCAAGGGCCACTGTGAGCCTTGCAGCTAGGGAGATCCTGTATTCAAAAGTGGAGGGCAAGGACGCACAGTGAGTTGTGGGTGTGGGTGTGTTGTGGGGCTTGGGGGGGAAGGAGGGGGTGAAGGTTGGGTTGGAGGTGGTAAAGAGTATGGGAAGGGGGTTGTAGGGCTGGGCAAGGTGGAGGGAAAGGAGGCACAGTGAGTTGTGGGGGGTGATGAGTGTGAGGTGTGACGGTTGGGTTGTGGGTAGTGAAGGTGGCAAAGGGGTCGGAGTGCTTTTTAATGTGTAGGACAAGCCCCGCATTCCTAAAGATGCCATTCTCAAGGCCACTGTAAGCCTGCCAGCTAGGGAGATCCAGTATTCAAAGGTGGAGGGCAAGGACGCACAGTGAGTTGTGTGTATGTGGGTGGGTGGGTGGGCGGGGGCAAGTTGGGTTGGAGGTGGTGAAGAGCTTGGGCATGGGTTGTAGGCCGGGCAAGGTGGAGGGCAAGGACGCACAGTGAGTTGTGTGTGTGTGGGGGGGGGGGGGGGGGGGGGGGGGGGGTGGAAGGTTGTGTTGGAGGTGGTAAAGAGTATGGGGGGTTGTAGGCTGGGCAAGTGGAGGGAAAGGAGGCACAGTGAGTTGTGGGGGTGATGAGGTTGAGGTGTGAGGTTGGGTTGGAGGTGGTAAAGGGTATGGAAGGGGGTTGGGAGGGCTGGGCAAGGTGGGAGGGAAAGGAGGCACAGTGAGTTGTGGGGGTGATGAGGTTGAGGTGTGAGGTTGGGTGGAGGTGGTAAAGAGTATGGGAAGGGGGTTGTAGGGCTGGGGCAGGGTGGAGGGAAAGAGGGGCACAGTGAGTTGTGGGGGGTGATGAGGTTGAGGTGTGAGGTTGGGTTGGAGGTGGTAAAAAAGTTATGGGAAGGGGTTGGAGGGCTGCGGCAAGGTGGAGGGAAAGGAGGCACAGTGAGTTTTGTGGGGGGTGATGAGGTTGAGGTGTGAGGGTGGGTTGGAGGTGGTAAAAGAGTATGGGAAGGGGGTTGTAGGGCTGGGCAGTGGAGGGAAAAGGAGGCACAGTGAGTTGTGGGCAGGGTGATGAGGGTTGGGTTGAGGTGTGGAGGGTTGGGTTGCAGTTGGAATGTGGAGGTGGTAAAGAGTATGGGAAGGGGGGGTTGTAGCGGCTGGGCAAGGTGAGGGAAAGGAGGCACAGTGAGTTGTGGAGGGTGATGAGGTTGAGGTGTGAGGGTTGGGTTGCAGGGGTAAAGATATGGGAAGGGGTTGTAGGGCTGGCAATGTGGAGGAAGGAGGCACAGTGAGTTGTGGGGGTGATGAGGTTGAGGTTGGGGTTGGGTTGCAGGTGGTAAAGAGTATGGAAGGGGTTGTAGGGCTGGGCAAGGTAAAGGAGGCACAGTTTGGGTGGAGTGATGGGGGGGATGAGGTTGAGTGTGAGGGTGGTTGCAGTGGTAAAGAGTATGGGAAGGGGTTGTAGGGCTGGGCACGGTAATGCAATTCAAGATGTTAGCCCAATCCCCAATCAACAACCCAAAACCAACCAACCAACCAACTAACCAACCAACCCACCAACCCACCAAACGCCACCCCCAGGTACTTGGCCAAGGTAATGCAATTCAAGATGTAAGCCCAATCAACCAATCAACCAACCAACCAACAAACCAACCAACAAACCAAGCCAACAATCAAACGCCACTCCAGGTACCTCCTCAAAGTATGCAGTTTCAAGATGAATGCCCCAATCAACCAAAATAATAATTAAACCAACTAATCAACTAACAAAACTAATCAATCAAACAACCGACCAACTCCACCAACCAATCAAACGCCCCCCCCCCCCAGGTACTTGGCCAAGGTAATGCGGTTCAAGATGAAAGCCCAATAAAAATCAATCAACCAAAACAACTAACCAACAACCAACTAACCAAACAATCCCCCCCCCCCCCCCCTCCCCCCCCCCCCCCCCAACCACCATCCCCCCCCCCCCCCCCCCCCCCCCCCCCCCCCCCTCCCCCCCTCCCCCCACCCCCCCCCCCCCCCCCCCCCCCCCCCCCCCACCCCCCTCCCCCCCCCCCCCCCCCCAGGTACTTGGCCAAGGTATTTTGCAGTTCAAGATGAAAGTGCCCAATAAATCAATCAAATCATAACCAACCACTAACCAACCAATCAACCCCCCCCCCCCCACCCCCCCCCCCCCCCCCCCCCCCCCCCAGGTACTTGGCCAAGGTAATGCAGTTCAAGATGAAAAGCCCAATAAATCAATCAACCAACCAACTAACCAACAATCAAACGCCCCCCCCCCCCCCCCCCCCCCCCCCCCCCCCCCCCCCCCCCCCCCCCCCCCAGGTACACTTGGCCAAGGTTATGCAGTTCAAGATGAAAGCCCAAGACGGTGGTGATGGGATTTCCAAGACTCCGGAACCAGTGTTGAGTCCTTGGCAAGTAAGTTTTCTCTTCAACTTGAATTTGAATTTGAATTTTTAACACAAGTTCCAAGACTCTGGAAGCCAGTGTTGGAGTCCTTGGCTTGGCAGGTAGGTTGTCTTCTTCAGCTTGAATTTGGAATTTGAAATCGAATAAAGTGCAGTGTTGTAAGGCTGAGACAGTTATAATCTATAAATAATAATATCACTAATAATAAAAGGGGAACTCACAGAATACCATCCAACTGGTGTGCAGGTCGGGGACAGTTGGAAGATACGGTCATTTTGTAATCCTGGGGGTTGTTTAATTATACTTGACTTTGAGATACTCCTACTACTACTAATATTAACGAATAATATTAATAATGATAATAATAATAATAATAATAATAATAATAATTACAATAATAATAATACAGGCGGACTCACGGAATAGCCATTCACTGATGTGCAGGCCAGGACAGTTGGGAAGAGGGCAGTTGAAATAAAGTAATAATAATAATAATAAGATAATAATAATAATAATAATAATGACAATAATAAAAATGACAACAGATGACAAAAGTAATAAAAGGGGACTCACAGAATACCCATCCACTGGTGTGCAGGCCGAGACAGTGGGTAAAAGAAGGGCAGTTGTACTTTACTAAAACTACTACTACTAATAATAATAATTAATAATAAATAATAATAATAAAAAAGGGGACTCGATGGAATAACCCATCCACTGGTTGTGTAGGCGGATCTGTTCGGCAAGAACCAAGGCAGCTATAATAATAATTATAATACCGGTAATAATAATGATAAAATAATAATAATAATAATAATAATTGATGATGAAGGGGACTCACGTGGAATACCCATCCACTGGTGTGTAGGCGGAAACTGTTCGGGAAGAAGGGCAGCTATAATAATAATTATAATACCGGTAGTAATAATGATTGATAATAATATAATAATAATATAATGATGATGAAGGGGACTCGTGGAATACCCATCCACTGGTGTGTAGGCGGAAACTGTTCGGAAAGAAGGGCAGCTATAATATATAATTATAATACCGTAATAATAAATAATAATAATAATAATAATATATGGATGAAGGGGACTCGTGGAATACCCACTCACTGAATACGTAGCGGAGACTGGTGGGAAGAAGGGCAGGTGCAATAAATAATTAATTATTATTATAATAATCATTAAAAATGGGCTCATAGAATTCCATCCAGCTGCTGTGCAGGCGGGAATAACCATCCACTGCTGTGCAGGCGGAGACAGCTGGGAAGAGGGTCGCTTATAATTATAATAATAATGACAATAATAATAAAAGGGGGCTCACAAAATACCCCTCCACTGCTGTGTAGGCGGAGACAGCTGGGAAGAGGATCGCTTATAATTATAATAATAATGACAATAATAATAAAAGGGGGCTCACAAAATACCCCTCCACTGCTGTGTTAGGCGGAGACACTGGGAAAAGGGTCGCTCGTATAATTATAATGATAATTGACAATAATAATAAAGGGGGCTCACAAAATACCCCTCCACTGCTGTGCTAGGCGGAGGACAGCTGGGGAAGAGGGTCGCTGTATAATTATAATAATAATGACAATAATAATAAAAGGGGCTCACAAAATACCCCTCCACTGCTCGTGTAGGCGGAGACAGGGCTGGGAAAAGGGTCGCTTATAATTATAATGATAATGACCAATAATAATAAAAGGGGGCTCACAAAAAATACCCCTACCACTGCTGTGGTAGGCGGAGACAGCTGGGAAGGGTCGCTTATAATTATAATAATAATGACAATAATAATAAAAGGGGGCTCACAAAATACCCATCCACCAGTATGCAGGCAGAGACTGTTGGGAAGAAGGGCATTTGTAATAATAATATTATTATTATTATCATTTATTATTATAATAAAAGGGACTCACAGGAAATACCCACTCCACCGGTGCGCAGGCAGAGACTGTTGGGAAGAAGGGCAAGGACTTCTTCAAAGAAGAGGAGAAGATTAGCAGCAGGAATGGGAAAGTGAATACACTCACCCTTATCAGATGAATTGTCAAGTAAGTACTTCTCAACGCCATCCAGTAAACTAGCGGCAGTGCCGATTGTCTTGGGATGGGTGGGTGGGTGGAGGTGGTGGCGATGAAATTAAATGGCGTTGAAAAAGGATGCATTATCTTGCTTTCAACGTCATCCACCACCACCACCACCCACCGCGCGACCATCAGCACGGAATGCACTCACCCTTAATCAGATGAATTGTCAAGTGAAGTACTTTTCAACGCCATCCAGTAAAACTAGCGGCAGTGCCGATGTCTTGGGTGGGTGGGTGGAGGGTGGTGGCGAGTGAAATAAATGGCGTTGAAAAAGGATGCATTAATCTTGCTTTCAACGTCATCCACCACCCACCCACCGCCCACCCGCGACCATCCAGCACGGACAATGCACTCACCCTTATCGGATGCAATTGTCAATAAGTGCTTTTCAACGCCATCCAGTAAACTAGCGGCAGGAGTGCCGATTGTCTTTGGTGGGTGGAGTGGGTGGGAGGAGCGGTGGTGGCGATGAAATTAAATGGCGTTGAAAAAGATGCATTATTGCTTTCAACGTCATCCACACCACCACCACCCCACCCCGCGACCATCAGCACGGACATTGCACTCACCCTTATCAGATGAATTGTCAAGTAAGTGCTTTTCAACGCCATCCAGTCAACTAGCGGCAGTGCCATTGTCTTGGGGGTGGGTGGGTGGGAGGGGTGGTGGCGATGAAATTAAATGGCGTTGAAAAAAGATGCATTATCTTGCTTTCAACGTCATCCACCACCACCACCATCCAACCACAGACTATCAGCACTTGGAATGCATCTCACCCTAATATCAGACGGCGAACTGTCAAGTGAGTACTTTTCATGCCACACCAGCAGGATATGGCGATCAGTGCTGACTCAATGCCTCGGCTGAATTGTGTGTGGGTCTTGTGAACACATAGTGCGTAGTGTGTGTGTATGGCCTCGGGTAGGATGTGTGCACTGTGGGCGTAGTGTGTGTGTGTGATGCGTACGGTGTCGTGTGTGTGCGTAGGTGTGGGTGCGTGGGCGTAGGCAATCATACTGCAGACATGTGTGTGGGCGCTAGGTGTGGTAAAGGCGTAGACTGTGTGTGTGTGCGTCGGTGGTGTGTGTGTGTGTGGGCGTAGGCTGTGTGGTGCGTATGTGTGTTGCGTAGGTGTGTGGGTGTGTGTGCGTAGGGTGGGTGTGGGCGTAGGTGTGGGGTGTGGGGCGTCCCTAGGATGTGGGTGTGTGGCGGCGTAGCTGGTGTGGGGGTGTGTGTGCGTAAGGGTGGGTGTGTGTGCCGTAGGTTGGGTTGGTTATGTGCGTAGGTGTGGGGTGTTGCGTAGGTGTGGTGTGTGTGCGTAGGTGTGGGTGTGGTGCCGTAGGTGTGGGTGTGTGTGCGTAGGTGTGGGTGTGGGTGCGTAGGTGTGGTGTGTGTGCGTAGGTGTGGGTGTGTGTGCGTAGGTGTGTGGGTGTTGGGTTGCGTAGGTGTGTTGTGCGGTAGGTGTGCGTGGTGTGCGAGGTGTGGGTGTTGTGTGCGTAGGTTTGTGGGTGTGTGTGCGTAGGTGTGGGTGTGTGTGCTATTTTCATAGGTGTAAGTGTGGTGACGCGTAGGTGTGGTGCGTGTGTGTGTAGTGTCATATGTGGTCTGGTGCGAAATTTCAGGTGTGTGTGTTTTGTGCGTATTGTGTGTGTGCGTAGGTGTGGGCGTATGTCTCTGCGTAGGTGTGGGTGTGTGTGCGTAGGTGTGGGTGTGTGTGCGTAGGTGTGGGTGTGGGTGCCGTAGGGTGGGTGTGTGCGTAGGTGTGGTGGTGTTGGTGGCGTAAGGTGGGGGCGTGTTGCGTAGGGTGTGTGGTGTGCGTAGGTGTGGGTGTGTGTGCATAGGTTGGGTGTTTGTGCGTGGTGTGGGTGTGTGGGCGTAGGTGGTGTGTGTGCGAGGTGTTTTGTGAGTGGTGCGTAGGTGTGTCACGGGTGTGTGTGCCATAGGTGAGTGTTGCGTAGGTAGTTGGTTGTGTGGTTGTGGCATAGGTGTGGGGTGTGGGTGTTTTGTGCGTAGTGTGGGTGTGGTGCGTAGGTGGGATGTGGAGTGCGTAGGAGTTGGTGTTGTGTGGGCGTAAGGGTGTTGTTGTGTGGGGCGTAGGGTGTGTGTGTGCGGGCGTAGATGGTGTGTGTGTGCGTAGGTGTGTGTTGGGGCGTAGTTGGTGGGTTGTGGCGTAGTGTGGGTGTGTGTGCATATGGTGGGGTGTTTGTGCGTATGGTGTGGGGGTGTGTGCAATAGGTGTAAGGGTGTGTGCGTAGGTGTGGGTGTGCGTGCGTAGGTGTGGATGACTAGTGTGGTTGCATAGGTGTGGGTGGTGCGTAGGTGTGGTGGTGTTGTAGGTGTGGTGTGCGTATGTGTGGGGTTGTGGCGCGTAGGTGTGGGTGTGGTGGGCGTAGGTTGGGTTGGTGTGGGACGTAGGTCGTGGTGGTAGTGTGGGTGTGTGTGCGTAACGTGGGGGTGTGTGGTGCGTAGGTGGTGGGTGTGTGGGCGTAGGTGTGGGTGTATGCCGCTAGGTGGTTGGTGTGTGGGTGCGTAGTTGTGGGTGTGCGAAGTGTGTGGGGTGTGTGTCGTAAGGTGTTGTCGTGTGTGCGTAGGTGTGGTGTGTGTGTGCATAGGTTGTGGGTGTTTGTTTGCGTAGGTGGGGCGTGGGTCGTGTGGGCGTAGGTGGTTGGGTGTGTGTGCGTAGGTGTGGTGTGGGTGGCGTAGGTGTGGGTGTGTGGGCGTAGGTGTGGTGGTTGCGTAGGTGGGGTGTGTGTGGCGTAGTGTGTGTGTGGGCGTAGTGTGGTGTGCGTAAGGTGTGGGTGTGTGGCGTAGGTGTGGGTGTGTGGGCATAAGTAGGTGTGGGTGTGCTAGGTGTGTGTGTGGTGCGTAGGTGTGGTGTGTTGTGTTTGGGCGTAGGTGTGTGTGTATGCGTAGGTGTGTTTGTGGTGCGTAGGCATAGGTGTGTAGTGTTGTGCGTAGGTGTGGGTGTGTGTGCGTAGGTATGGGGTGTGTGGGCGTAGGTGTGTGTGTATGCGTAGGTTGTGGGGTGTGTGGGCATAGGCTGTAGGCTGTGGGTTGTTCCTAAGTGGTGGGCTGTGGGTGCGTAGGTGTGGATCGTGTGTGAGTTCCTAAAGGGTGTGGGTGGTGTGGGGCGTAGGGTGTGGGTGTGTGTGCGTAGGCGTAGTTTTGGGTGTGTGGGCGTAGGTGTGTGTGTGGGCGTTTGTGGGCGTAGGTGTGTGCGTATGGTGTGGGTGTGTGTGCCATAGGTAGTGGGTGTGTGTGCGTAGGTGTACGTGTTTGCGTAGGTGTGTGTGTGTGGGCATAGGTGTGGGTGTGTGTGCGGTAGGTGTGGGTGGTGTTCCTAGGTGTGTGTGTGTGTGCGTAGGGTTGTGTGTGTGCGTAGGTGTGGGTGTGTGTTTCCTAGGTGTGTTGTGTGGGCATAGGTGTGGGTGTGTGTGTGCGTAGGTGTGTGTGTGTGTGCGTAGGTGTGGGTGTGTGTGCGTAGGTGTGGGTGTGTGTTCCTAGGTGTGGGTGTGTGTTCGTAGGTGTGGGTGTGTGTGCGTAGGTGTGGGTGTGGGTGCGTAGGTGTGGGTGTGTGTTCCTTGGTATGGGTGTCTGTTCCTAGGTGTGTGTGTGTGGGCGTAGGTGTGTGTGTGTTGTGGCGTAGGTGTGTTTGTGTGCGTAGGTGTGTGTGGCGTAGGTGTGGGGGTGTGCTAGGTGTGTGTGTGTGCGTAGGTGTGTTTGTGTGCGTAGGTGTGGGCGTAGGTGTGGGGTGTGTCGTAGGTGTGTTTCTGTGCGTAGGTGTGGTGTGTTGGCGTAGGTGTGTGTGTGTGGTGTGTAGCGTAGGTGTGTGTGTGTGGGATAGGTGTGTGGTGTGTGGTGGGCGTAGGTGTGGGTGTGTGTGCGTAGGTGTGGTGTGTGGGGTAGGTGTGTGTGTGTATGCGTAGGTGTGTGTGTGTGGGCATAGGTTGGGTGTGTGGGCGTAGGTGTATGTTGTGGGCATAGGTGTGGGTGTGGTGGGCGTAGGTGTGGGTGTGTGGTTCCTAGGTGTGGGTGTTGGGTGCGTGGGTGTGGGTGTGGGCGTAGGTGTGGTGTGTGTTCCTAGGTGTGTGGTGTGTGTTCCTAGGTGTGGGTGTGTGTGCGTAGGTGTGGGGTGGTGTGTGCGTAGGCTGTGGGTGTGTGTGCGTGAGGTGTGGGTGTGGTGGGTGTGAGGTGTGTGGGTGTATGGCCGTAGGTGTGTGTGTGGGGGCATAGGTTGGGTGTGTGTGCGTAGGTGTGGGTGTGGTGTGGGTGTGTGGGCATAGGTGTGGGTGTGGTGGTTGCGTTGGTGTGGGTGTGTGTTCCTAGGTGTGGGTGTGTGTGCGTAGGTGTGGGTGTGTGTGGTGGGCCGTAGTGTGGGTGTGTGTTCCTAGGTGTGGGTGTGGTGGGCATAGGTGTGGGTGTGTGTGCGTAGGTGTGTGTGTGTGGCGTAGGTGTGGTGGTGTGTCGTAGGTGTGGGTGTGTGTGCGTAGGTGTGGGTGTTGTGCGTAGGTGTGTGTGTGGGCGTGGGTGTGGTGTGTTGGGCGTAGGTGTGGGTGTGTGGCGTAGGTGTGTGTTTGGGCGTGGGTGTGTGTGTGTGGGCGCAGGTGTGGGTGTGGATGCCGTAGGTGTGTGTGTGTGAGGCGTAGGTGTGGTGTGTGTGGGGTGAGGGTGGTGTGTGGGCGTAGTGTGTGTGTGTGCAATAGGTGTGGGTGTGTGTGCGTAGGGTGTGGGGTGTAAGGCGTAGGTGTGGTGTGTTGTGCTTAGGTGTGTGTGTGTTGTGTTTGGTGTGCGTAGGGTGTGTGTGTGGGCGTAGGGTGTGGTGTGTGGTAGTGTGGGTGTGTGGGCGTAGGTGTGGGGTGTGTGGGCGTAGGTGTGTGTGTGGGCGTAGGTGGTGTGTGTGTCGTAGGTTGTGTGTGTGGGCGTAGGTGTGGGTGTGTGGGCGTAGTGTGTGTGTGTGTGGGCGTAGGTGTGTGTGTGCTGTAGGTGTGGGTGGTATGGGGCGTAGGTGTGTGTGTGTGTATGCGTAGGTGGGTGTGTGTGTGCGTAAGGGTGGTGTGTGGTGTTGCGTAGGTGTGGGTGTGTGTGCGTAGGTGTGGGTGTGCGTAGGTGTGGGGGTGGTGCGTAGGTGTTTGTGTGTGCGTAGGTGTGGGTTGTGTGCGTAGGTGTGTGTGTGTGTGTGTGTGCGTAGGGTGTGGGTGTGCTGGTGTGTGTAGGTGTGGGTGGGCAGAACACACACACACCTCCACGCCCCCCCACCACCACACCACCACCACCACACACACACACACACCACCTCCACGTCCCCCTACACACACACACACACACACACCACCTCCCGCCAATCTCCACCTCCATGCCCCCCCCCCCCTACCACACACACACACACCAATTCCTCCACCTACAGGCAAGCTTTGACAGGATCAATCCTATTTCCCCATCTCCACCCCCCCCTTCCCACCACCACTGCCACCCCACCCCACACACCACACCCACAAGCGAATCTCCACCTCAACGGCCCCACCACCAACCACACACACGCACACACACACACACGCACATTCTCACACCTCCAGACAAGCTTCAACAGAGGCAGGCACTGTGTTGGCTGCCCAAGAGGCAGCAAGAGGCGAACAAATCCACACCTACCACCCCCCCCCCACCCACTCACACACAACCTAACCCCCCCCTCCCCCCCCCACACACACACACCACACACACCTAAACACCCAAACACCTCACCACCTCCACCACTCACGCCCCCCACCACCATTCTCACACCTCCAGACAAGCTTTCAAAGAGGCAGGTCCACTGTGGTTGGCTGCCCAGAGGCAGCAGAGGCAAGCAAAGTCCGCCACACCTACCCTCCGCCTCTCCCCCCCCCCACAACACACACACACACACCATAACAGCACAAACACCTCCACGCCCCCCACCACCATTCTCCACACCTCCAGACAAACTTCAACAGAGGCAGTGCCACTGTGTTGGCTGCCCAAGAAGGCAGCAGGAGGCAGCAAAATCCACACCGCTACCATCCGCTCCACCCTTCCCACACACACACACACACAACACACCATACACACACAAACACCTCCACGCCCCCCAACCACCATTCCTCACACCTCCAGACAGTTCGACTGTAAGGCAAGCCACTGTGTTGCTGCCCAAGAGGCAGCTGAGGCCGGCAAAAGCGCACAGCCAACCCCCCAACCGTCCATCCCTCATCCCCCTACACACACAGCACAACACCACACCCCAAACACCCAAACACCTCCACCACCTCCACGCCCACCCCCCTACACACACCCCAACACATACACGCATTCTCACACGCTCCAGCAAGCTTCGACTAAGGCAGGCCACTGTGCTGGCTGCCCAAGAGGCAGCAGAGGCGGCAAAAGCGCGGCAGGCACGAGCAGCCAAGATTAACACTGAGACTGCTACACCTGAGCTTGCGGACAAGTTGCTACGGAGGCAAAAGATGGTAATATAATTATTATAAATAAGTAGTAAACAATATGCATTGAAAAATAAAATAAACATAAAACATATCCCATTACATATATAAGATAGACATATGATGATAAATATTGAGTAATAATGATAATAATAATAATATAAAAATAGTAGTAAAGATACTTTCGCTATGATAAGATTGCGGTACTCACACCTGAGCTTGCGGACAAGTTGCTACGGAGGCAAAATATGGTAGTATAAATTATTATAAATAAGTATCTCCCTAGGTGCTAAGTCAGAAAAACGCCCTAAGTTCCGATCACAAGAATGTGATACAACGAGCCGTAGCATGGCCCAAACTGCTTCGGAATCGAATTCTGGTCAGGCTCATATTGTTTCCGACGGTGTCAGCTATGCGCGCAGCTACTTTTTTGTGCGCGTTCGATCTGTTTCGCGAGCAGCCTTGTTCGGCAGGCCGTGGCAGTACATCAGAATGTGGGTATAATTAGTGATACAAACCCAGATCGCGTCAGATACGAGCCGAGCGCGAGCTAATTCCGAAGAAGGTACCTCGGGACGAAAGGCTTATCGAACCCCTAATTACAAGGCGGGAGGCTGCGCTTCAGCTTGCTCGGTAATCTAGATGAAATAGCTTTGTACAATCTCAAGATTTTCAACCTCCCTGGGCCTACCACAGCATGGCTTCAGGGATTAGGTGTGTTTTCAATGATCTTACCCCAAATCAAAAACGAGTTCAGAATGTGGCTGTTTGAACAGACTAATTTAAAAAAAGTTCTGTTTTTTGAATTTATTTTCAAAACATTTTTGAATTTTGATTTTGAAATAGAAGAAAAAAGTTGTTCTGCACGTTATATCTTGATATAGAGCAAAAACGAGGCCAAATGGTTTCAATTGAGGCTGTGCAACTCTGACCACCTAGACTTAGGACACCCACGAAATGTAAATAATCAGTGTTTTGGGGGAAAGAGCCGTACACACCCCAAAATGCTCGGAATCGAATTCTGAGTAGATAGCGTTTCTCATGAGTGTGTTAGCTAGACGCGCAGCTATTTTTTGTTCCGATGGGCATTCGGTCGTGAGCAACCCAGGCTGGCAGGCAGTTGGCAGTACACGAGATGTACGAAATATTTTGGGACAATCCAATCCGCGCAAATCCGAAGTCGCGCGAGCTTCGCGAATCAAGTTTCCGCGGGACGCAAGGCTTATATAACCCTACGCAAGGTTGGAGGCTGCGATTCAGCCTCGGCTTCTGAGTGAATTGCAATAGCAATTCCACCTGCCATTTCGGCCTAAACCAGCACTCCACCTACCATTTCAGTGATACACAATGGTCTAGTAGTAGACCGAATCACTCTGAGGACGAAGAGTTAGGGGTTCGATTCCCCCTACGGTCGCTCTTAGCGTTGCAGGTCATTGTCAACCGCGATGGTAGCTTGTCCAGTTGAGGTAGAAGACCGCTCTCTACCCGCGTACGGCTGGTTCCCTTAACACCCCACCCCACCAGGCGTTATCGTTACCTTATTATGCAGCTGGACCACAAATTAGTTGGGTGGGTGGGTGGGTGGACTAAGGTGGGTGGTTGGGTGGGTGGTTCTCAAAGTGGTCGTGGGTGGTGGGTGGACTAAGGTGGGTGGTTGGGTGGGTGGTTCTCAAAGTGGTCGTGGGTGGTGGGTGGACTAAGGTGGTGGTGGGCAGTGGGTGGATCAAAGTGGTGGTGGGTGGTGGGTGGACTTAAGATGGTGGTGGCAGTGGGAGGATGAAAGTGGTGGTGGGTGGTGGGTGGTGGCTGACTAAGTGGTGGTGGGCAGTGGGAGGATCAAAGTGGTGGTGGGTGGTGGATGGACTAAGGTGGTGGTGGGCAGTGGGAGGATCAAAGTGGTGGTGGGTGGTGGGTGGACTAAGGTGGTGGTGGGCAGTGCGTGGATCAAAGTGAAAAAAATGATAACCCACCACCACATCACCACCACACACACACACACACATGACAACAATCACCTCACACCACACACACATCATCACAACCACACACATCACACACACACACACATGACAACCCCCAACCATCATACACACACACACACATCACACATCATCATCACACACACACACATGACAACCCCACCATCATCACACCACACACACACATGACAACCCCACCATCATCACACACACACACACATGACAACCCCACCATCATCACACACACTACCCCATCATGAGCAACACACACACATGACAACCCCACCATGCATACACACCACACACACACACACATGAACCATCATACACACAACACATGACAACCACCATCATCACACACACACGACACATGACAACGCCCACCATCATCACACACACACACATGACAAACAAACCCACCATCATCACACACACACACACATGACAACCCCACCATCATCATGACATCAACACACACACACACACATGACAATCCCACCACTCAATCATCACACACACACACATGACAACCCCCACCATCATCACACACCACACACCATGACAACCCAATCCATCATCACACACACAGCACACATTTTGACAACCCCACATCATCACACATCACACCACCACACACACACATGACAACCCCACCATCATCACACACACACACATGACAACCCCACCATCATCACACACACACACATGACAACCCCACCATCATCACACACACACACATGACAACCCCACCATCATCACATCACAAAACCACACACACACACATGACAAACCACACCATCATCACACACACACACATGACAACATCACCATCATCACACATGACAACCCCCACACACATCATGAACCATCACCATCATCACACACACACACACACATGACAACCCCACCATCATCACACACACACACATGACAACATCACCATCATCACACACACACACACATGACAACCAAGTATAGTATAGTGCTCGTCTGTATCTACTGGCACCACCACTACCACCACCCCACTACTACCACCACCACCCCAAGACCAATACCACCACTGACCCACTACCACCACCCCAACACCACACACACACATGACAACTAATACCAACACTACCACCATCCCAACACCACACACACACATGACAACTAATACCAACACTACCCCACTACCACCACCACCACCACACACACGCATGACAACCAATACCAACACTACACCACTACCACCACACCACCACCACCACACGTATGACAACCAATACCAACACTACCCCACTACCACCACACCAGCACCACCACACGCATGACAACCAATACCAACACTACCCCACTACCACCACACCACCACCACCACCACCACCACACGCATGACAACCAATACCAACACTACCCCACTACCACCACACCACCACACACGCATGACAACCAATACACACACTACTCACTACCACCACACACACATGACAACCACCCCAACACCACCACACACACACCACACCACACCAACACCCCAACACACACACACATGACAACCAAGTATAGTCTAGTGCTCACCTGTACCAAGCAGAACCCTAAGCTGGCCACCCCAACACCACCACCACCACCCCAACACCCCAACACTCCACCACACCACTCCACCACCACCACATCACACCCCAACACCACCCCAACACACACACGCATGACAACCAAGTATAGTCTAGTGCTCACCTGTACCAAGCAGAACCCTAAGCTGGCCACCCCACCACCACCACCACCACCACCACCCCAACACCCCAACACTCCAACCACAACCACTCCACCACCACCACTCACACACCCAACACACACACATGACAACCAAGTATAGTCTAGTGCTCACCTGTACCAAGCAGAACCCTAAGCTGGCCACCCACCACACCACCCACCACCACCCCAACAGCTCCACACACACCACTCCACCACCACCACTCACCCACCCAACACCACCCCAACACACACACACACACATGACAACCAAGTATAGTCTAGTGCTCACCTGTACCAAGCAGAACCCTAAGCTGGCCACCCCACCACCACCAACCAACACCCCCCACCCACCACCACCCCACCACCACTCCACTCACCACCCCAACACCACCCCAACACCACCCCAACACACACACACATGACAACCAAGTATAGTCTAGTGCTCACCTGTGCCAAGCAGAACCCTAAGCTGGCCACCCCACCACCACCACCATCACTCCACAACCACCCCAACACCACCCCAACACCACTCCACCACCACCACACACCACAACAACAACACCCCAACACACACACACATGACAACCAAGTATAGTCTAGTTCTCACCCGTATCAAGCAGAACCCTGAGCTGGCCACCCCACCACCACCACCATCACTCCACAACCACCCCAACAACACCCCAACACACACACACATGACAACCAAGTATAGTCTAGTGCTCACCCGTATCAAGCAGAACCCTAAGCTGGCCACCCCACTACCACCACCACCACCACACACAAAACACACACACACATGGCAACGCATGAACCTCCCGAACCCCCCGGGCCCCCCGGGCCCCAGGCTCCCACCCCCGGCACACGAACCTCCCGAACCCCCCGGGCCCCCCCAGGCCACACGCTCCCATCCCCGGGCCCCCACTCCCGAACCCCTGGGCCCCCAGGCCCCATACTCCGCCATGCGATGCCCATGCAACAATCCTGAAATCAGGCTTGAGTAGCCCAAATAGCTGCTCAACCTGGCCTACACAAATCTGAAATTAAAAAAACGCTGTTGCAGGAGGAAGCTAACGAGAAGCTAACGAGAAGCTACCCAACCTGGCCTACACCAATCTGAAAAAGAACACTGTTGCAGGAGGAAGCTACCGAAAAGCTAACAAGAAGCTAAGAAGAAGCTAATAAGAAGCTACCCGACCTGGCCTACACCAATCTGAAAAAAGAACACTGTTGCAGGAGGAAGCTACCGAGAAGCTAGCAAGAAGCTAACAAGAAGCTACCCGACCTGGCCTACACCAATCTGAAATAAGAACACTGTTGCAGGAGGAAGCTACCGAGAAGCTAACAAGAAGCTAACAAGAAGCTACCCGACCTGGCCTACACCAATCTGAAAAAGAACACTGTTGCACAAGGAAGCTACCGAGAAGCTAACAAGGAAGCTACCGACCTTCCCTACACCAATCTGAAAAGAACACTGTTGCAGGACAAGGCTAAGGAGAAGCTAACAAGAAGCTACCCAACCTGGCCGACACAAATATAAAATTAAAAACACTGTTGCAGAACAGGGCTACGGAGAAGGCTGAGGCAGTAACTGAGGATGGACCTACACCTCTACCACCACATCCCTCCGTTCCTTGTTGTGTTTTGGTAGCCGTCCCCCCACCCCCCACCACCTTCCCTCACCGCGCCCTTCCTGCAGGACCAAGCTACCCAGAAGCTGCCCAACCTGGCCTACACAAATATCAAATATTACATAAGAAACACTGTTGCAGGACGGAGCTAACGAGAAGCTACCCAACCTGGCCTACACAAAAATGAAAAATAAAAACTCTGTTGCAGGACGAAGCTAACGAGGAGCTAACGAGAAGCTACCCAACCTGGCCTACACAAATATGAAATAAATAACACTGTTTCAAGATGAAGCTAGCGGGAAGCTAACGAGAAGCTACCCAACCTGGCCTACACAAATATGAAATAAATAACACTGTTTCAAGATGAAGCTAGCGGGAAGCTAACGAGAAGCTACCCGACCTGGCCTACACAAATCTAAAATGGCCGAGGCAGCAGCTGCGGTAGGACCTACCCCTCCACCACTACATTCCTATGTTGCTTGTTGTGTTTTGGCAGCCCCCCCCCCATCCCCCACCACCTTACTTCCCCATTCCCCACACCTCACCTCCCCCCATCCCCACCACCTCACCTCCCCCCATCCCCCACCACCTCACTCCCCCCATCCCCCACCACCTTACCTCCCCCCATCCCCACCACCTTACCTTCCCCCCATTCCCCACCACCTCACCTCACCCCATCCCCACCAACTCACCTCACCCCATCCCCCAAAACTCACCTCACCCCATCCCCCACCAACTCACCCCCCCCCATCCCCACCACCTCCACCCCCCCCCCCCCCCCATCCCCCACCACGTCACCTCACCCCATCCTGCACCACATTCCTCCCCGCCCCCTTCCTATAGGACGAAGCTATCGCGAAGGCTGAGGCAGAAGCTGCGGCGGAACCTACCCCTCCCCCAACAAACTGGTCCAACGCAGCATCGCCATTTGGTAACGAGCTCACTTCGGTACGTAGAAGTAGTTTAGAGTTTTAGAGATTTTGGTAACGAGCTTACCTCGGTAGGTCGAAGTAGTTTAGGGTTTTGGTAACGAGCTCTCTTGGGTAGGTCAAAGTAGTTTAGGGGGTTAGAGATTTGGTAACGAGCTTACCTCGGTAGGTCAAAGTAGGTTAGGGTTTTGGTAACGAGCTTACTTTGGTAGGTTGAAGTAGTTCAGGGTTTTGGTAACGAGCTCTCTTGGGTAGGTCAAAGTAGTTTAGGGGTTTAGAGATTTGGTAACAAGCTTATCTCGGTAGGTCAAAGTAGTTCAGGGTTTTGGTAACGAGCTTACCTCGGTAGGTTGAAGTAGTTTAGGGTTTTGGTAACGAGCTTACCTCGGTAGGTTGAAGTAGTTTAGGGTTTTGGTAAGGAGCTTACCTCGGTAGGTTGAAGTGGTTTAGGGTTTTGGTAACGAGCGTACCTCGGTAGGTTAAAGTAGTTCAGGTTTTTGGTAACGAGCTTACCTCGGTAGGTTGAAGTAGTTCAGGGTTTTGGTAACGAGCTTTACCTCGGTAGGTTTGAAGTAGTTTTAGGGTTTTAGGGATTTTGGTAATGATCTTACAATGGTAGGTAGAATATGTTTAGGGTTTTAGGGATTTTGATAATGAGCTTACATACATGGGTCGAAGTAGTTTGGGGTTTTTGGTAACGAGCTCACCTCGGTACAACGAAGTAGTTCAGGTTTTTAGGGATTTTGATAACGAGCTTACATACGTAGGTCCAAGTAGATTGGGGTTTTGGGGATTTGGGTTACAAGCTCACTCAGTAGGTCGAAGTATTCAGGGTGTTAGGGGATTTTGGTAACGTGCTTACATTAGTAGGTCGAAGTAGTTTAGGGTTCTGGGGATTTTGGTAATAGCCTGAAACAGCAGCGCCTGTCGCCGTCACGACACTCTAACACAATCTTGTATCATTCTCAGGCCCTTCAGCGGCGAACCGAAGCAGCAAGTGCACCAGTACCCAAACCCATACACCTACACTTTTACCCATACCTCCATACCCAGACCCCCCCCCCACACCCAACCCCACCACAACCACCACCACACCCATATCCACCACACCAACCAGTCCATCCCCACCACCCACCACCCACCACCCTCCACCCTCCACCACAAACCAACAATAGACACTCACTACACACTTTCTACAATACTCTTGACACACGCACAATGACTCCCACGACGACACTCTAACACACTCTCATGTCGCCATCAGGCCCTCCAGCAGCGTCAGGAAAATAGCCTAGAATAGCCGGAAATAGCCTTAAAAGCCTGAATTAGCAGAAAATATCGCCGTAACGGCACTGTAACACACTATTGTGTCACCCTCAGGCCCTCTAGCGGCGTCAGGAAAATAGCCTAGAATAGCCGGAAATAGCCTGAATTAGCAGCAACTGTCGCCGTAACGGCACTCTTACACACTCGTGTGTCGTTCTTCTCGGGCCCTCCAGCGGCGTCAGGGAAATAGCCTGGAATAGCCTAAATTGCCTGGAATCGCCTAAAAAGCCTGAAATAGCAGCAACTGTCGCCATAACGACACTCTAACACACTCTTGTGTCGCCCTCAGGCCCTCCAGCGGCGTCAGGAAAATAGCCTAGAATAGCCGGAAATAGCCTTAAAAGCCTGAATTAGCAGCAACTGTCGCCGTAACGGCACTCTTACACACTCTTGTATCGCCCTCAGGCCCTCCAGCGGCATCAGGAAAATAGCCTGAAATAGCCTCAAATAGCCTGAAATAGCCTATTATAGCCTGCGATAGCCTGAAATAGCCTGAAATAGCAGCACCTGCCGCCGCGTAGGAGGCCCCAACCAACACCGAACATTAGGATACTCTGCCATACTCTCGTCTCATCCTCACGACGACACTCTAACACCCCCTTGTTACGCCCTCAGGCCCTCCAGCGGCGAACCGAAGCAGCAAGTGCAGCCGCTGAGGAGGCCGCGGCCAACACCCCCCATGCGTCTGCCAACACACCCGCAAAGACACCTGTCTCGGACGGATTTAGCTTTTCAACTCCACAGCTGCAGGTGGGTGGGTGGCTTTGGGTGGTTGGGTAGGTGGGTGTGTGGGCAGGTGGGTAGGTGGGCAGCTTTGGTGGGTAGGTGGGTGGGTGGGTGGGTAGGTGGGTGGTGGGCAGCCTTGCATGGGTAGATGAGTGGGGTGGGTGGGCAGGTTTGGGTGGGTGGGTGGGTGCTTTTCAACACCACAGCTGCAGGTGGGTGGGTGGCTTTGGGTGGGTGGGTTGGTGGGGCAGCTTTGGGTGGGTAGGTGGGTAGGTGAGTGGGGTGGGTGGGCAGGTTTGGGTGGGTGGGTGGGTGGGTGCTTTTCAACTCCACAGCTGCAGGTGGGTCGGTAGCTTTGGGTGGGTGATCAAAGTGGTGAATGGATGGGTGGGGGATCAGTGTGGGTGGTGAGTGGGTGGGTGGATCAATGTGGTGGTGGGTAGCATTTCAACACCATAGGCACAGCTGCAGGTGGGTGGGTGGGTGGGACGGCGTTGTATAGCTTTTTAAGGCCATTTAGGGCAACTAGAGGTGACCGCCCTATCGGGCGGTCACCTCTCGCACGGTCGTGGTTTCGTGAGTCTGTGTCTCGGTCTGGGTCTGTGCCTCGGTCTGGGTATCGGTCTGTGTCTCGGTCTCGGTCTGTGTCTGTGTATCGGTCTGTGCCTCGGTCTGGGTATCAGTCTGTGTATCGGTCTGGGTCTGGGCGGGTCTTGGTCTCGGTCTGGGTCTTGGTCTCGATCTGGGTCTGGGTCTCGATCTGGGTCTGGGTCTCGGTCTGGGTCTCGGTCTCGGTCTTCTGCGTCTCGAAGCTTCCATGCGGCATCCGCAGGTGGCGTGAGACGTCTCGAACCTTCCACGCAGGTCATGCGCAAACGCCGGCTGGTGTCCGCCTGAGGGCGCCCACGGACGCCGACCCTTAGGTTAAATTGCTCCTCCTCCTTCTCCTCCTCCTCCTCCTCCTCCAGTGTGACCGGTGTGACCGTGGGGTTCAAAATGGTCTAAATTTTTGCGCGCTGGTTCAAAAATTTAGAGGCCATATTGACCCTATTAAGAGAACTTATATTATACATATGTGTGTAAACTAAGAGAAATTTGTGTGTGTGTGTGTGTGTGTGTGTAAAATTTAGAGGCCATATTGACCCTATTAAGAGAAACCAGCGCTGGCAATGATAAAGAGAGAACATGTATAAACACTCAGCTTTGCTTCTGTTTATGGGCTCTTTCTTTCTTCCCTTACCAAAGTCTAAGTGCTCTCTCCTAGGGTAACTCCTAAAGGGGTCAAGGTCTGAACCCTGCCATAAGAGCTTATGCTTGTGTAACCGTGGGGGGTATCTGCTTAGTTGATGGCGGTAAAGACATGTTATGTGTAGTTGCAGTCAGGGTAATTCAAAAGCCCACCACACCTCCCACCATCACCACACACACACCTCCCATCACACACACAAACACACACCTCTAGGAACGTTTGATTGCTTGACGATTGTGTATGTATGTTACAGTCCAGGGGCAGCCACTTTGGCTAAAGGGACTTGCCCAACTGTGTGCTTTACCATCTAGTGACTAGTGTATGGTGCCAGCCAGGGTAATTCAAAGCGCACGCTTTTGCGCTTTTGAGCGCTGACTTTTTAACCCCCTCTGCGCTGCAAGCATTTTTCTGCGCTTTTTGCACTACAAAGCGCAGTTTTTTTGTTTTCAAGTGAGCTAAAGCGCTGGCCAATTTGGCCATTTGAAGTACCCTGGTGGCGATTGGGGCCAACACGGGGTCAAAAGTAGTGACCGCTATACATAGCGGGGGGGAAATCCCTGTGCCATGATATTGCAGTAGTATAAATTACCAGAAAATCCAAGGGGGGGGGGGGGGGGGGGGGGGCAAAAAAAAAAAAAGTGAAATACACCATCCCAAAAAGTGCTGAGGCACCCTTCAGCAGACCCCCCCACCCACCCACCCACCGGCTCCGGAACTCACTGCACAGCCAGTATTTCAGCCATCACTTAGTGTTATGGTGTCTAATTATGCTCATATGACAGGGATTTTTAAAGGCCTATCCATTGAGGTTGGTCTCGAGTCTATTAGGGATATTTGAAGCATAGAAAATCATCATCATCATCAATGTTACATTGTTTGGTTGGCCTTGGGGGTCAAGGCTACTTGGCCCCTAATGTGCCCACCTTCAATACCCAATAATCAGGTATTCAATAACCAGGTATTCAATCCAAGCTTCAATCGGGCATTAAAACAATCATGCCTTCAATAATCACTAATGTATGTATGGCTGAAGGGCACAATGTCGTCCTTCACAACATGTGGTCTTAGTTGGTGACGTCATCGACCACCATTCTCCAGAACAATGCCGGCGCGTCTACTGGGATGCCTCAAGCCGCACTTGAGCTCGCTCCTTTGCACACACTGCTCACGCCCTCTGACATTGACCTCCTGGCAACCGCCCCCTCGAACTCAGCCACCTTCAGACATAATTGATTGATGTCGTCCTCGCTGAGTTGCTGGCCTGGGTGCACAGACTGCATGTGGTGCCCCCCCCCCCCCCCACACCACCACCACACACACACACACACACACACACACACACACACACACCACCCACCTCCTCCCCCCTCTGACCTGGTATAATGTGTGGTGGATCTCTCCCCCAATAGCCATATATGGACTGGTATTTAGTACGCAGGAACACCCTTGTTCCACTCCCATGTCATCCTGAGGGCTAGAAAAAAAAGTGCCTGAAAAGTACCTAATTTTTTTTAAAAATGTCAGATTTTCTCCTCAACCCCCCCCCCCTCCCCCCCCCCGCGGCCCCAAACTTTGGAGGACCAACACTTTTTTCTACCTGTGCCAAATCAAGAATAAAACCAGATTCTTCATCCTCTCTATGAAATCTACAAAGTTGAGGGATGGTGTATTTTTGGTTCGAAGTTGCCCCCCCCCTGAGAAAATCCGAGAAAATTTAAACTTTAGCAAAAACAATCAAAACATAGCGGGGAAATCTAGCAGGGGGGGAATCCCTGTGCCATGTGAGGCCCCAAAGAAACAGCGGTACTAAGAATGACTGAGGTAATCCAGTCTCTCCGTGCAATCATTCGTGTATGTGTATGCAATCATTCGTGTATGTGTATGCAATCATCCCGTGTAAGTGTATGCAATCATCTGTGTAAGTGTATGCAATCATCCGTTTATGTGTATGCAATCAATCCGTGTATGTTATCAATCATCCGTGTTATGTGTAAATCATCCGTGTATTGTGTATGCAATCATCCGTGTATGTGTATGCCAATCACCGTGTATGTGTATGCAATCATCCGTGTATGTGTATGCAATCATCCGTGTATGTGTATGCAATCATCCGTGTATGTGTATGCAATCATCCGTGTAAGTGATTGCAATCATTCGTGTATGTGCGTGCAATCATTTGTATATATGTAATGCAATCATTCGTGGATGGGATCAATCTGTGTAAAAAAACCGATAACGCCTGGTGGGGCGTGGTGACAAGGGGACCCTCCGTACGCTGCAGCTGAGGAAAGTCACTATACAAAAAACATTTGTGTATGTGTATGCATATGTATATGTGTTTTGTACGCTGCAGCTGAGGAAAGTCACTAGGGGACCCTCCCGTACGCTGCAGCTGGGGAAAGTCACTATACAAAAAACATTTTGTGTATGTGTATATGTTGTGTATGCAATCATCCATGTAGGTTGGAAGCATCTTGTAAATATATATACCTTTAAATGTGATGATAATCGTCGGATAATCGAAAACTAAATCGACTTGTAGCACAAACTCGGGCCTCCTTGGGTAAAACGATTTTTTGGGGGGTCATTTAATCAGTGCTTGTTTTGGGGGATGGGGGGGGGGGGGGGGGCAGTTAATCATGGCTTGTTTTTTGGGGGGGGGGCAGTTAATCAGTGCTTGTTCGGGGGGGCAGTTAATTCAGTGCTTGTTTTGGGGGGGGCAGTTAATCAGTGCTTGTTTTCGGGTATGGGGGGCAGTTAATCAGTGCTTGTTTTGGGGGGGGGCAGTTAATCAGTGCTTGTTTTCGGGGGGCAGTTAATCAAGTGCTTGTTTGGGGGTAATCATCTGGGGGCAGTTAATCAGTGCTTGTTTTGGGGGGGGGCAGTTAATCAGTGCTTGTTTATTGGGAAAAGGAAAAAAGGGGGGGGGCAGTTAATCAGTGCTTGTTTTGGGGGAGGGCAGTTAATCAGTGCTTGTTTTTGGGGGGGGGCAGTTAATCAGTGATTGTTTTTGGGCAGTTAATCAGTGCTTGTTTTGGGGGGCCAATCAATCAGTGCTTGTTGTTTGGGGGGGGGGGGGGGGGGGCAGTTAATCTCTCTTCAGTGCTTGTTTGGTGGCCAATTAAACAGTGAATTGTTTTTTTTGGGGGGGGGGCATTAATCAGGTGCTGCTTGTTTTGGGGGGGGGGCAATTAAGCAGTGCTTGTTTTTTGGCAGTTATAATCAGTGCTTGTTTTGGGGGGGGGCAAGTTAATCAGTGGGCTTGTTTTTGTGGTTAACGGGGGGTGCTGTTAATCAGGCTTGTTTTGGGGGGTCCAATTAATCATGCTTGTTTTGTTTGGGGGGGGGGGGGGGGGGGGGGGGGGGGGGGGGGGGGGGGGGGGGGGGCGGGGGGGGGGGGGGGGGGGGGGGGGGGCGGGGGGGGGGGGGTGGGGGGGGGGGGGGGGGCAGTAATTATTGCTGTTTGGGTGGGGCAATATAAACGAGTGGTTGGGGGGGGGCAGTTAAGATCAGTGCTTGTTTAGGGGGGCCAATTAAGCAGTGGCTTGGTTTTGGGGGGGGGCAGTTAATTATTGCTTGTTTTCGCGGGTAGCCCCTCTGATATCGAGGTTGGGCCAAGTCCTCTAAACATAGCCTTGTTTTGGGGGGGGGGTACCATAACATACATACATGCGTGTACGTTTATGTTTTGAAAACGAGGTTGGGGCATACAAATGCATGCAGTAGTGTTGTGGTCCAGGCATGCATGCTTGTATGTTTATTGTTGTGTACAGGAGTTTCTTGGTCAGCATGCTTGCAGGCATGCATGCTTGTATGTTATTGTTTTGTTTTAGGAGTTGGCTTGGCCAGGCATGCTTGGGGCCAGGCATGCTTGCCGTTTGTATGTTATTGTTTGTTGTTAGGAGTTGGCTTGGCCAGGCATGCTTGGGCCAGGGCATGCTTGCTTGTATGTTATTGTTGTTGTTAGGAGTTGGCTTGGCCATGCTGGGCAGCATGCTTCTTGTATATTGTTGTTGTAGGATGGCTTCGCCAGGCATGCTTGCAGATGCTGCTTTATGTTTATTGTTGTTGTTAGGAGTTGGCTTGGCCAGGCATGCTTGGGCGCAGGCAGCCTTGCTTTATTTATTTTGTTAGTTAGGAGTTGGCTTGGCCAGGCATGCTTGCTGTTATTGTTGTTGTCTGCTTGCCAGGAGTTGGCTTGCCAGCAGCTTGCTGTATGTTAATGCTTGGCTGCCAGGCATGCCAGCTGCTTGCTTGTTATGTTTATTGTTGTTGTTAGGAGTTGGGCTTGCCAGGCATCTTGGGCCACCAGGCATGCTTGCTTTTGTATGTTATTGTTTTGTTGTTAGGAGTTGGCTTGGCCAGGCATGCTTGGCCGCTTGTTTGTTGTTGTTAGGGAGTTGGCTTGGCCAGGCATGCTTGGCGCAGGCATTTGCTTGTATGTTAATGTTGTTGTTTAGGAGTTGCTTGCCAGGCAATGCTTGGGCCAGGCATGCTTGCTTGTATGTTATTGTTGTGTTAGGAGTTGGCTTGGCCAGGCATGCTTGGCCAGGCATGCTTGCTTGTTTATTGTTTGTTTGTTAGGGTTGGCTTGGCCAGGCATGCTTGGGCCAGGCATGCTTGCTTGTATGTTGTTTGTTGTTAGGAGTTGGCTTGGCCAATGTAGCTGGGCCAGGCATTGCTTGCTTGTTGTTATTGTTGTTTGTGTAATAGTAGTGAGTTGGCTTGGCCAGGCATGCTTAGGGCCAGGCATGGCTTGCTTGTATGTTGTTTTGTTAGGAGTTGGCTTGGCCAGCATATGCCTTGGGCCAGGCATGCTTGCTTTTATTTTATTTGTTGTTAGGATCAGGCATGCTTGGCCAGCATGCTGGCCAAGCAGGCTGGTGTAATTCGAAATTGAAATTTTACATCCGTTGTAAATACGTTACTCACGACGTAATAAGACACCATAGCGTAACCGAGCTAGTACCAGTCACCGTCTGCTTGTATGTTAATGTTGTTGTTAGAGTGCCAGCCAAATAATCAAGAAACAGCATAAATAAGCTATGTGCCCCAATGAAAGCAAACGGGTCCTGGCCCCCTCAACCTCACGCTCTTACCAAGCGTACTATTTATTTATCTTATAATGCAATAGCTCATGCCTATTGCAAGCGTGCAGAAAGCACCAATGGATGCACCCGGCACGAAAAGCTGGATACGCCAATGATCCTATGGTTCGCTGTCATTGTCATAATTCCCTATACATTACTACCTAAGAGCCAAGTAGACAGTTGAAAACAATGTACGTATTAATATTACACTGCTTCAGTCTGATTACAATGCGCGCAAAAACAACACAAACAAGGAAAAGACACCACCGACCAACAAAACCAAGAGATAACGCCGATGATCCGATGGCTCACATCCGAGCTGCAGGAAAGCTGAGAAAAACACCCAGCAAGATTAGTCTGTCCTACGCCCAACGTTTGTTCTGACTTGACTTGTTTCATGCTTGGACTGTTTATATGTTAATTGAATTATCACGTGCACGAACTCACCCCCGTCGGTAAAACACGTGTCGGTTGATTTATCAATGATTTTAATGTTTAGCCTTGCTGTCGACGGTTGTATAGTCCCAAGTCCCTATAGCCTATTTCCTACCCCTGGACTGGCCCATCTCCAGGCCGTATATTGAGTGACTTGTGCATAGCTTAAAGAGAAGATGATTGGAGAATAACTTTTACACTGTTGTTCCAGTTAACTGTTAAGTTCCAAATCCCACACCTCCAGTTACTTTAAATGGTGGCCAAAGATTCATACTGGGAATTTCTTCCAGAGAAGATACAAACTCGCTAGCATCAGACCACTGAAAGACAACCAAGTTACCCACGGCCTAAAAATGCGCACATTAATATGCAGATTATAATGCCCTGAACGAGAAGATGGCGCAATTCAACCCAACCATCTTGCAGAAAAACCATGAGAGTCAGGATGCCATCCCATAGACAACCCATGAAGAAAGGAGTCCAGACGAAAAACAAGAGCGAGAGGATTCGTAATAAACTTTCAGCAAAGCACTGCCGAGACCCGGGAAAAAAGCACAAGGCTCCTGCCAACCATCACCCACTTATTGTAACATGAAGCACGAGGGTCTTTAAGTGCAGTAAGGCAAACCCCAACAGAAACACTGAAAAGATAAAACTTAGAGAAATAAGTCAAAAAAGAAAGGAAACAACTAGAGGCGGAAAGAAGAGCGGAAAAGGGGGGGGCGAGG
>JAJSRW010001667.1:0-36943 GCA_022414725.1 Microglena sp. YARC | reverse complement strand
ACAAGAGAGAGAATAGTCAAAAATCTGGCCGGAATGCAGATCCACTCCATTGCACCCAAGTACATCTCCCAAGTAACAGTCCAAGTCATCGAAGTACGCTGCGCATCGAGTACGAGTGAGTGGATTTGTTTGTTATTGTTAAATTTACGAATAGGTCTCCTAATATCGATGGAATTCATCTCTGAGGAGATGTCATGGACTTGACAGGCTATTATCGTCGTCGTCAAGAGACGAAGGTACACTGCAATTGGTTTGCTTTCAGATTAATGTACAACTGCGAGGTCGTTTTCTTTCCATCTGACACGGGTTTCAAATTTTAAAATCATGTGACTACAGATGAAGAGAGGCTCCCAGTCATTCCATTTGAGAAATGAGTCGAGGTGGTGAGATGAGCGCCCTTGTGGAGTGTCCTTGCTGCCCGTAAAAATCATGTTGCAGCGCTCTCCCTTCCCCTGCGATCACCTCGTGCGCGGGACTGCTTTCCAAGACTGATTTCGTGCCCTCTTGCGCGTGAACTCAATAGCTGGCCCTACGTAGTTCTTAGTGTGGGCCTCTGACTGTGCGTCGTGCCAACGTGGGCAGAGGAGCAATGGAAGTGACTTGAACGCATGATGCAACGAAGATGGAGGGTGCCGCGGGTGCTAATGGTGTTGCCCTCAAAGCGCAAGATCTTGCGCACGGGAAGGGGTCTTCATGCAGGAATGCAAAATCTGCAAAGATGCGTAGACTGTTGAAAAGAAGCCAATACAAGTGGTGTTCTGTACAATCGCACCCTTCGCGACGGCCGCTATCGTGTGTTTGATCCTGATGAAAATGGAACCTGGGGATTTTGTAACCGATCAAACCCGTTCAGAAGTGTCTTCGCTCCTGCTTGTCTCACATTGTGCGGTAAAGCGTTAACACGATTGCTGATATCATGATGTGATACAACGGCATGCACGGGCTATTAAAAAAAAAAGAAGCCTAACTGCAACTTGAATGCGATTAGGTTGTCGAAACATGGTCTGGAGCGGAAATTGGATTCCTCGGTGGTCTGATATCTCAAGCAGCGAAGTCGTTCCGATGCTCTAAAATCTGGAGTAAAATTTTAACAAATCCACCGGTGAGAAGGACACGCCAGTCACCATAGAAATGTTCCTAGCCTGTATGATTGACAACATGGGCAGCTGTATTCGCGTTGTTTCGGAATCGCCGGACGCCCCCTGATGTCCAAAAATGGTGGCACGTCGCTTTTGTTTTCGGCTGCCTCATTCCTGTTTTGGGGGGGAATGATGCGTTCGCACGGTCATGATTTGAATGACGAAACGACACCCATCGACGTTCAAGATCGTCGCAGACAACGGGCGCCTGGTCGGCGGCGCACGTCGCGTAGATTGCAGGCAGGTTCGCCGCAGAACTCTCGTAAGAGATGGGACTTTTCTCGTGCCTTTACTCAATAGGACATAGCGGCGGTGCGTGAGTTTTGCTGTGTTTCAGGCGCGCTTGGCGTTCGCGTCATCCAAGTGTCAGAGCGCATGCCAGTAACCACTCTCCCTTTCGAGGCGGTCGCGCGCGATTTTCAGGCCTCGTGCTCACGGCGTGTTTCTCGCGCTTCAGACAGAACCATGGTATCGGATTTAACGTACGTCTTCTTCTCGGGCAACCGCAAGAAGGTGTGGGGTACGCATCCCGCCAAATGACGTGCTAGTATTCATGGATCCGCCCCGATAATCGCGTGCCTTCTCGTCGCGACGTGTGCGTGGGCATTTCGAGAGCGCCCCTCGCGAGTCCTACAAGATGTGGGCGTATCGACGCAGACATTTATAGATCTATACCAACACAAGCTATCGGACTCTTTCCACTGTTTTTGTCGCGCTCATCACTCGCCCCCTTAACGCAAGAAAAACAACCGATAAAGAAAGAGGAGTTCTTGCGCTTCATGGACATACGCGCTTCCTTACACGAGGACGACGAGAGGATAAGGAACCTCGAGCTGCGTAGTAGGGGAGGGATGACAAGCGGGGACGACCAGTACACATGCCCCAACGGGAGGGATGATGCAACGACTAATGGCCTCAAGACGCAAACCGGTTCGCGCAATGGGCAAGGCTCTTCACGGACCACAAGTGCGTCAACTGGATCATGAATTGACATCGCATGCCCTCTCGTACACCTTGAATTTTGCGCGGGTGGTCATGAACTGCAACGGAGACTCGGATCATGTGGGGGCTACGCCGGCCTTCGGGACAGGGATTCGACATGTTTAAACTACATGGCTCGCGGGGTCCTCGTTTCCTAGGTGTCGCAACTACAGGAGCGCAACCGCTTTCAGTGGTGACCATGGCTACCGAGGCGCCCGTTTGACCTTGGGACATCCTTCTGTTGGACGGCAGACCCGTTCATGGTGCGCGACTTCACAACGAACCACACGCACCTCGACGGTACCACGGACAATATGACCGTGAGCGGAACAAGCGTCTCGGCTGGGCGACACGGTGTATGGGCGGCGCAGGAGAACATGACCAGGGGGCTGTCAAAGATAAAGTTGGTCCATGTCCTTTACCCGTAACGACCTTCCAACGACACCGTCGTGAAGGTGAGGGAAGCCTTCAGGGGTACGCGATGGGAGAACCCAGACGAAGTCGAGGAGGCGGTGAGGCGACGGGGTGACCATGCGTGGAGGGAGGAAATCGCCAAGGTCATGTCCGTCACTGGTCCTCAACATTCGTGGTGCACGACGGAACCGGTTTAATAGGGCGCGCACGGCTGTCTCGGATTTTGGTGGTCGCGTCGCTCGGAATGGAACGCTTGCCTGTCGAGTATGGGGTACGCGTCGCGGGGGGAGGAGCATTCAAATGATCCGTGGCCGTCAAAAGTACATTGGCGCATTCGATGCTCAAATGAATTTCGTGATCAAGTCTCTCTGGCAACACGGACAAGATTAACGGAGGTACAAAGAGCGTGCGTATTCCTACAGAATCGAAAAACATATATCGCTCGTTGAATTTAGTTACACTCAGACCGGTCAATAATGTTTTACAGTATATTGAATAATTCCTCCTACTACCTTGGTTCAACCAATAGAAGAGGGCCTGCCAATATTTACAGAAAGCGTTGGTTGCCATAACAATGGCATTCTAAATATTTTTGTGCATGCAATTTGCAACCTTACCAATCACTGTCATCCCCGGTCTTCTCACTGTAAACCGGTTCAGTGGAAAACCAATAAATTAGTGTCGCCGCACTGGTAATAAATAAAAATAATACAAGTAATAAAGCAATTATTTTGTTAGCCATCATCGTTTTTGGTATCCATGACGGCCGCCAGACACGGAGAGGTCCTCGTCGCAACCGACGAGTCATGCGAAAATGTTTGTAGACACGCCTACAACGTCGTAGACAACGGCATGCACGGGCTAAAAAAATGAATCTAACTGGCAACTTGAATGCGAAAATAGGATCAAGCTTGGGGATAAAGTGGACTTTTTGGCGGTGTGGTGACAAGCATGGCAATGACGACTGGTTGCGACGTATTCAATAAAGATGGGACTGGATACTACGGGGCTGGCTGCCGGGCGTTATTTGTGGTCTGGAGGTGCCTACGCACCTCAACGGGCCCCACGTCCACAAGAGAGACAATCAACGCCGAACGGATAAGTGAATGTAAGCCGGGCAGTCAATGCCAGCGGGAACTCTGTGCGTGCAGAACAAAATGCCTCAACAAAACGGATTTACAACAGATGAAAACAAATAATGCGATGGTGAAAAAAGATTTCTCAACGGGACTGAATATCCAAATGGTGACCCAGGTCCATGATTCAAAAAAATGTACGGGAATAACCAGGCAGACCGGTATGGATTATCACAAGAACTAATGGGACCGTCTCACGTATATGCCCGCCAACTCATACGGACCCAGCACAGTCAACTTGTCTTTCGCGACTGGGGTAAATAGTTACAATACGGTCCTCACAGCCAAAAAAGACGGGACAATCAATGTAACGGGAGCCGACGCCAAGCTCTGCATTGACGGGGTATGTCTTACCAAGGGCGACATTGCCAATTTCAAGGCCGCGACGGATCCATCGTCAATTACAAAGAACTACAGGCAGATCATACCGGCAGAGGCGCAAGCGCGTGCACAGGCAGGCAACAAAAATGTTACGGTGCCAAAACGGGCGATTGCAACACTTGCAGCGATGTCATAAATGCATACAAAGCCAAAGGATGGAGGTATGATTTTGATCAGTGCAAGGCATAGGCAGATGCGCAGGCGCGTGCAAAGGCGCTTGCAGTACAGGCGGCACGTGGAGCACAGGCACTTGCGCAGGCGCGTGCAGCACAGGCACAATCACAAGCACAGGCACAAGCACAGGCGCCTGCAGCACAGGCACAATCACAAGCACAGGCACAAGCACAAGCACAGGCACAAGCACAAGCGCAGGCGCGTGCAAACAGACGAGCAGAAATATCAACATTCCGTCGAGTGTAATATCAAGGGAAGCGAAGAGGGAACGCTGCTGCGAGCTCGGTGTAGACATCGATGACCCAGGCCTCCCAGTGGTACTTGATGCACAGGACTGGAAGCGCTGACAATAGCTCCTTGCAGCTCTCGACATCCTCCTCTAGCAGCGGGTCGGTATCCTGGTGATCAACGCTGTTGTTGCGTCGATCCAGGAGCTTGTCAAATCGCTCAGAAAACTCAGGAGGCGACAGGCTTGCCTTTGTGGCCAGCCATGTGACCTCGGGAGTTGAAACCTTGTTGGAAATACGTGAGATGCTGGTGGTTTGAAAGACAGCGCCAGTTGCAGCCTTTATGACAGTTGCTGCACAGGCGCAGAGCTGAATTTTTGCCCGATGCGTGGCTGCTTTCAGCAACAGCGCCAGCTCGTCCGCTTGCTTCTCACCTTGGCTGAAATAGCAGCTACGGCATCTGCCTTGACAGTAGCAAACAACGGCTCCTTGGAAACACAACGTGTGGAGGTGAGATTCAGCAGGTCTCCTTGCGTGTTGCGAACCTCAAAGTCCCATGGCGGAGGCACATTTGAACTCGAAGCCACATGTAAGAGACTGTCCTGGAGATTGTCGACAGGCTTGAACGTCTGCTTGGCAATCCGGATGCTGGATGTTGACAATACAATGGTGGTCATTCTATACCTTAAAGACTTCATTATTGTCAGATACATATCCAGGAGCTGCTGCAGCGCGGTTTGCAGTTGCTGCTGCAGCTGTGTTTATCTTCTGCTCCGCTTTCAGCTCGCCTCGAGCTTATGCTGCAGCCGTGCACGCTCCTCCTGCTGCTTATCGTTTTGCTGCTGCGCTGTCAGCATCGCCTCTAGCTTTTGCTGAAACCGTGCCCGCTCCTCCTCATGCTGCTTATCTTTTTGCTGCTGCAACGCCTTCATAAGCTCTAACGCCGCCCGCGGATCGATGTCTTCTTCTCGAGCCTGATTCTCTGACCGACGCTGACGCCAAAGCCGACTTGTATGGCCATCAAATTCCGAAGGATGCTCCTCGCGCTCAGATGCCATGCTCTCGGATATCATTGAATGGTAGTTTGACACACCTTTTTATACTCGAAAAACTGCAGATCGTTGCGTTTTGGCAACGTTGGGGTGTGCATCAGTTTGTATGTTTCATTTTACTTCTCCGCCGACTGTAGTGCGGCACCCATGAAACCGCTTTCTGGAGTGTACTGTACACCTTGTGGTGTCAACTGGTGCCTGTAAAAATGTATCAAGGACGCGTAAGCATCGTCGTCGATGACTCAACCGTCCATGATTCGTACGCTACCCCAGAGGAGACCAACGCCGAACTTGGCAACAACACACGGTTAGGGACATGCGAGTCCTTATTTAACCGTCCACCGGCACCCAACAGAGACACCAACTGCCAAGTAGATGGCATGACCGCGCTCGTAGACACCGACACACCCCCCCTTACGCCTCCCTCTCCTCCTTCCGAGTAATATAGGTTGTCCGCAACCTCGCCGTTTATGGACGCCCCCAGAAGACCCGCCACAATGACGAGGAGAAGCGAAAGAAACAAGTCTAAGTCAGCCCCGAACCCCTCGTCGATAGATATGCACCCCCAAGCGTCACGGAACTCGGAGAAAAACTCCCGAAGAGCAGAAACAAAACCGTCAATATTAGAAGGTCTTTGTTGCGCAATACGCGCACGCGCATGCAAACACCACAACAAGTTGCAAGCACGCCGCCTTCGCCTAGAGCACGCCTCTGAAGGAGGCAAACGAGGCAATTCCCCGACGTTATACCATGACAAACGTGGAAACCAATAATCGAATGTATCAGAAAGAACAGCGTCCACCTGAGATCCTACAGAACTGACAGCGACACGCAACGAAGGATGGCACAGAGGAAGCAACACATCCCCCAAGGTACGCAAATTGATTATATCAGAAGAAGAATTGTCAAATGCGAGAACCTGAGGAGGCGCGCCGTCTAAAAAAGGCAAGACGAGACCGTCGCAAACATCGGCCCATCGATAGCGACGAATGTCCGAAGGTGCTACAATGAGAGAAGCTTGTGAAGCAGCCCGCAAAGCAGTCACAGCTGAAGCAACGCTTAACACATGGTCCTCACCAGATAACTCCCCCCCGAACCCTTGCAACAACCCCGATGGAAGGTGGTATCTTATAAAGTACGGATACGTCGATTGAGCCTCCCCCACCTGAGCCATACTGCAAACCATATCAGCCACGTTGGACAACACGGGAAATGCCACACGCGCAAGCCAACCAGCGTCCCCCGATAGACGGTAGGTATCCCAAAGGGACACCGCGTGCATACAACCAGCAAAGGGGCGCAAACCATCGCTCATTGGCAACAAAAACCTCGGAGCGCCCGTTGCAGGATCGGACCAACGCCCAATATCTGACCATGGGACCATGTCCAGGTACAAACCCGACAGTCCCAGCTCAGGAACACCATCTTCATGCAGACGAGATAAAGGAACAACCTGACCACGATAAGTAGGCAAAAGCAGACTCGAAGCAATCGCCACATGCACACACAACGCCCCCGACGCAGAGGTTCCCGAAAGGTCCATCAAGCCTCCACAAGAGGCGTGAAGCTGGTACATTGCCATGCGCAGAGTGAAAAGGTCACGCATGAATGCGGAAGTTTCCTCCTGCAACATCCCTGCAGTCTTGGACACTATGTCAACCCTTGACTGCCACAGAGCTTCCCATGCCATGTCGTGACGCGAAACGAGACTGCTTGCGGACGTACCTGCGAGAAGCAACGCAAGCATGGACTCGCGCGCTTTCTTTCCTCCTGAACAACAACACAGAATGTGCAACGTGAAAGACTCCGTTTCAGGAGGGACACGCAAACGGACACGCGCCTCGCTTCCTGCGCCCTCGCCTGGAATGACATTGAACCCCTCGCAAGTCACCTCACCCTATCCCATGTAAGAAGCAGCGAGCATTCCACCACCACCAACGCAGTACGAAGTGCTGCGCCGCAGAGGTGTTGTAAAGGGAGCCTTCGAATGTCCACGCTGCAGCACCATTACCATATGACATCGGTGCACGGACGAAATGGTCGATGAACAACGCTTTGTCTGACACGGCGCGGGTCACATCTAGAGTCTGCATTGCAACACAAGGAAGCGTCTGCAACACGCGCACAGTCCTAGTTACAGAGCACACTACACCGTCCGACGCGTCCAGAGCCGTCTCGGACACCGAAAGAGATGCATGACGCAAATCGAAGGAAATCTTGTTCACGCCGTGGCGCATCAGGAATCCCGCCTCGTCGGGAACGTCCTCAGGAGTGAAGCGGATTCTCAGAAACTCGCACATATCCTCATCATATTCGTTGTTACGTCTCCCTGCGGCGACCGCGCGCCGGGACGAGAGACCGTCCTCGGGTGTCACCATTGGCAAAAGAGCGAGCGATGGGCTGGAGAGAAGGGGGCATGCCAAGCGCGTGTAGGAAGTATGAGGGACCAAAGACGCACTCCAAGCGTCGTCGGATATATCGAGTTGTTGAGCGCCCTCCATGTTTGATTGCTTTGCTTCTCTCGCAATCTTTTTTTAACCTGTTGCAACATTTCAAATGAGCGTGCGGGATTTGTAAAGAGTAGTGAAGTCCGTCCCGTAGGCACGGTCGAACTCCGAAATACGATTCTTTGAAAACCTAGCATCTCCACGACGACAAAGCGACGCAGGAAACGAGAAGACTCCTCGGCGGTGGTCTTGTCCGACCAGTACATCCGGATCTTTTCGAACACGACGCCTCCGGTCCCGCTGTGGACCATGTTCGTCGAAGTCCCCTTCGGAGTCTCGACATACTCGTTACACACACGGAGTACCCTATGCAAGGCAAAAGGCGGGATCATGATCTCCTCACGGAGAAATAGACACGGAAGGTTGTTAATCTTCCCAATGCTCTGCGATGCCCTGGACAATATGAAAAGCTCAGGGATAAGGGATGTGGGGACGACGTAAACCACCTCCATGTCGTACGACTTGGACAGGACGATCGACTGAGTATGCGATTAGTAAGTGGTGAATGTAAATGTATTTGTCTCAACGACATCACCCTCCACAAGATCCCCGAATGATTTGGTCGTCAAAAACCCCGAAGAGGGGTTCTGGGAACGGAACATGATGAGTGGAGGAAACACGTCGTCATCCTCAGCATTGTTTTGCAGACGCTTTAGGTTTTTTCGCGCAACTGTGAGGACTTCATTGTAGTATGTAAAAATAGGCTCCCACAACAAAGGAAAGTCCGAAAACGCCACAGTCTCCCTACTCTGCACAGCGTCAAAGCGACCGACAGCAAGCGCGATGTTCAACTCAGTGAAGCGCGTCCACACTCGCGGCGTCTTCTTCAAACAGTCTAGGGTCTTAAAGGCGGTCGCAGAGGAGTAAATACCCTCCATAATTCCGACGTAACGATCGTTCGAGGCGTTCACATCAAACCGAAGTACTGACCCCCCACCCCCACTCGAAGGAAAGCGGATTAAGTCACACAAGGCGTCGCTCGTGTTATTCACAAAATGACGGTACGAAGGAACCTTAGGCAATAATAATACACTACTTGTACTATTTTTAGAATGCGCAGGACCCAATGCAAGCCAACGTGAGTACTCGATGTAATCGATCGGAATGTACTCTTTACAATAGTGGACATAAAGCGGCGCCATGTTGTCACACACCTTTTCAGGGACGTTGATCATGTACCCCCAAACGTGTTTGCGCCCCGCAACGTCGAGGACCCACCATCCGTTTACAGCCTCCACAAACACACCGTATGATGACAGCACGCCTTCCACTAAGGCCGGGAACAACCCCGCACCAGCAGTGTTGCCTATCGAAAGGGTTCTCACACGTTGGGTAGGTACAAAGTTCGTGAACATTACGAATGATGATGACTTTCCAAAATTCTTCTTCTTGTAGGAATTGCCTTTCCGCGAACTTCTTCCATCAAAAGAAAAGTTCTCACGGACATGGATTCCGCCGATGCGATCTACACCCGGCGTGTGTAACAGACAACTCACTAGCAACGAACGCGATACAGAAAGCATGGCTAATGCGTCATCATCATTCTCAGAGTGCCAGACAATGTCCACGCACACAGGGAAGTGGTGGGGACACTCGTCAATAAGGGGAATAACTATTTGCCCCCGATTGTGCACAGGCCGGATGTAACTTGCACGGTACAACTCTATGCTTACCCAACAAAGGTCAGAAAAACCTCCGTCTAGGGTCGTGGGGGTGTCATCGTTCAGCATAATCATTCCACATGTGCGGATATTGTCAGACAAAGCGGTACTATTCTTCTCGAAATCACCGATGACCATGATCATTCTCGCACCCTTTTTGCTCCGCTCATCTATGATGTCGTCGCACAAACTCTGTATGATAGCACCTTTCTGTTTGGGGTATGTACGTCCGGACTCGTAGCGGTCACCAAGCCCAACATTGTAAATCACGAGGCCGCCTCCATCATTGGTCCTACCGGTCTGTACCATAACCTTTCAAAAACGCTTGGAGGATTTTGAGGAACTAGCTGACAACAACTTAATGTCGCATGCCGAATACACACTCAAACCATCTACCCACGCCTCCTTATCATCAGACGGCAACAATGCCAACTTACTCAACATGTCGTCTATCTCCGAAGACCCAACGCGCACACGACCAACCCTTCCTGCCCTGCGAGTCGTGCTAACATTGCCACGAGACGCACCGATGTACGCGCGCGTCAGCTCGACGATGGACTCCGGAAGGGGACCGAAGTCTTGGAACAAGGCAACGTCGGGCTCCAGCTTCGACAACAGATTTATAACTCTGTCAGGGAGGCAACGTAAAATCATAGCCCCTTCGTTGTCAAGGGGGGTAGGAGACGTGGGGATCTCCCAGCGACTCACGTTAAGAGAGCAAACTCGGAATCCCCTTGTCGACTTAGGATTGCACTTCACATCGGCGATGGAAATAGTTGTTCCGCTTACCGAAACAATATCACTTTTCACCGTATTGGATACGATGAAATTCTTAGGGGATTCATACATGAATAATACCTGACTGACACTATAAAGTAGTTCTCAAATAAATAATCATCCAGACTGCAGATCGTTGCTTTTGGGAAACGTAGGGGGGGTGCAGCAAGTTGAAGAAACATATGTCTGCATACAGCTAGGGACATTTGATATTGGGACACCTTCTATTTGGGGGATTCTGAAAAGTTGACCAATTCAAGATTTGTAACCGATCTTGTCAATACAGATACTGTCTTCAGGTGATTGACACAAAAAAATCAAGGCATCTAAAGACACTGAATTTACATGTTCAAAGTACCCTGAAAAGTCAAACTGATGGCTAACATCGTGCGCATCAATATAGGCTGTCATGTAAAAAATTGAATTGTCATAAAAGAAACCGATAACCACAAACACCCACAAATACCCACAAATACCCACAAACACAATGGCAAACTTTACTGAATTATACAACGATGTTGCCAATGTCACTTGGGGCGTTCCGTTGGATCCATTGTGCGATCGCGCAAGAGAACTCATTCCGCCCCTGGCGCGCGTTTGGGAGGTACTTGCAAAGCTCGCCGTTCAATCGTGGGACAACGAAATACAACAGGTGTCTGTCTGCCACGGAGGAATGACTGCCAACGACTTCACCGACGGAAACCACGCCAAGCTGTTTATCAACAATCTGATGACAGTCTCGCCGGACGAATACATATGCGATCCCCGCTTCCAAGGCATGCTTCTTGGTTTGGAAGCCGTCTTCCCGTACACTTCTTGGTGTTCCGTAGATTACATTACCCTCACACGCAAGATTGTAAGCAGCCTGTTCATTTAGGTGGATGACGAGATGATCGATTGGGTGTCATCTGATGGATTCGTCAATCAGGAATGGGACGTTGCACAGCACATAGCGTCCCAGTGGTTGCGAGCGTGGTGCCCGGCGCGCAAGATCCAGCGCACGTACCGCAAGTACATCGAGCACAAAAAGATCCAGTGCCAAAAGCGCCTCCTCCTCACAATCCCCAGGATCGTGTCATTGCTCAAGGATTGCAAGGGTCGCGAATAAGTAATTATTTGAGAACAACTGTGTTTTTTTTACCTTCGACGAGTTTAACACGGCAACAACATCAGACCGATTGATTCAATGACAGAAGTTCATAAGTTCCCGGACATGGAACAAAGCTCGAGCACCTTCATGTCACCTAATGTCGACTCATTCGGCGTGTCGGGATCCATGTCCATGAGCGCACGCGCATTAACGTGGTTCGTCGTCTCCCTGATATGGATAATCTTCATTATCAGAGAGTTTGTATATAAATTTTTTACACCGACCATCAAATGGACACGCAGCAGCATCTTCATTGCGTTGGCATTATATCATTTGTTCCTCATTAGCACTTTCTAATTCTTAAATACCCCCCTTCCCCTTGAGTATCCAGACGATACAGAAAGTCGTGAAGATAACTAGAATACATGAAAATATGTAGAACAACATGTCCGCGACGTCGTTCGTGTACCCATTACTAACACAGTCCCTGCACGCATCCCCCCTCTTCGCATGCTTATGTAAGAACATCTTGGTCGAAACGAGGAAACTCATCAACAAGACAAATACCGATATGTCCAACCAAAACCCTACCACACCTGCAAGCTGGGATATCGCGTACAGCGTAAGCAAAGCAGGCGCGACGCGGAGAAACATGAGAAGGAATTTATCCTGACCCATCGGACAACCCATCTTCTCACACTTTTCCGCAATGTTCCAAGCCCAAAATTGGAACCAGACGGCATACGCCATGACAAAAAAGTAAAGGAACCACATGACCAAGGCGATCGTAGGGTGAATCATTCGAATCTGAAATCCAGCATTTTTTTACTACTCGACATGCGGTCTTGATGATGTAGACACAATACAGTTGTTTTCATTTTATTTTTTGAAACTGTCCTTGCGAATGTCAGCCACATTGGGACGCTCTGGGGGGGGCGATCGCATCTGAAACCAGGTTTACATATTTTTTTGTCCTCCAAATGTAAACATTGTGTGTACCATGATGCAAGCAACACCCCTAACGAATACAGGCGGCGTTGTTCTACCACAAACAAATGCAAATTCTCCAGCAATGGTCGGTAAGGCTATGCTAGCTGCATTGGCAAGCAGTGCACAGATTCAAAGCACATATCACAGCGGAGCACGTAACATGTTCCTCTTGTCCGGTATTGGGTTTTCGCTAGCCGCATTTCTATTTGCGACCAAGGCACAAGGAGCAACCCGTCTCGTCATAGCTTCCCTAGTTGTGGCAATCATCGTCTTCAGCGCCACGTACGGCATGTGCGTATCACGATGGCATAGAGAAGCAGTCGCCATCCTCGATGCAGCGCTCGAGGTGGACGATGAGCTACCGGCACCCGTCGCGAGGATTGCAGGAGACATGGTCCGACGCTCGTGGGAGAAACGTGTACACGTATATGCTGCAATAGAGATGATCGCACTCCTCGCTACATTGGTTGTCATCTTCTCAAGACGAAATTGATTGATTGCCCGCCAAAAATTCATGAAGTCGAGGACGACTTAAAAATGCGCACGAGCTCCGTCTTGCCGTCTGATAAAGTCCTAGCGACCACAAGAGGCAGCAATCCAGCGTCAAGCTCTGCGCTTGCAACCTCGCAAGCGTCAAAACGACGAGAACCCATCATGCGGGGGACGTCGATCAATGCGGGAGCACCCCTAGCAATTTGTTCGGCGCGCATACCGATTACCTTGGTGCGCTCGTAAGTAGTCAGGGAAGACGACAGAGTGACGAAAGAAGACATCAAATAAGCAGTAAAGGTAATTTCTCTCTATGTCGATAGTTTTTTGCCTTTATACAACTGTTTTCTTTACAACTTTTTTCCGTGCGGGGACAGCTTTCCGATTGCGAGACACCGACCTGAAACTGACCGACTTCCTCTCTCGCACGACATCATCAATGCCAGCAACAACATCCTTAGGAGAATCCGAGACAGCATCCTTAGGAGAATCCGTGGCAGCATCCTAAGGAGAATCCGTGGCAGCATCCTTAGGAGAATCCGTGGCAGCATCCTTAGGAGAATCCGTGGCAGCATCCTTAGAAGAATCCGTGGCAGCATCCTTAGGAGAATCCGTGGCAGCATCCTTAGGAGAATCCGTGGGCAGCATTCTTAGAAGAATCCGCGACAGCATTCTTAGAAGAATCCGCGGCAGCTGCGCGACCTCCACCTGCTTTCCAGAACGTGTCGCACCGTTCGCAAAAGTACAAGAACTTCAGGTCGGCGTCGTACTTGATGAAGAGAACAGAGGAAGATCCCCCATCGTCATCATCTTTGTTGCGGCTGCACGTGGGGCAAGGGATGTTGTGTGCCCGAGGAAGCGTCACGTCGTACCGGATGTTCTTCGACATGAACTGCTCATAAGAATTCCGGTCGTCGGAGTGGTTGCTCTCGAAGATGCAGGCGTCCTTGACGGGAGCGACGCTCTGGCAGTTGCGACATTCAAAGTACAAACGCTGCTTATCGTTCTCACCAGATGAAGACTGCGACGACGAACGAATGAACATCATGTTGTCACAGGCATCGCAAAACCGCATCATCGTGCAGACGCAAATCTTCAAATACGGTACGTAAGGTATAGTAATCCTTTTGTTAAAATGGAAGTCCCCTTTACACTCACTAACGCAGACTTCATCAACGCAGTCCTCAAGGCTTGCCACCCATGCGCGACGGCCACGAAAACAATGTCTGACACAGGAATCCTACTAGAATGGGCGTTCCTGCTTCCAAACGGATTTCCAATCGTACAATCACTTTTTGGGGGTCTTTTGATGCTTTTCAAATGCAATCTTACGATAAAAAACGTAAGATTGCAGTCAATTTTGACAAAATATGCTTGAAATGAGCTTGAAAGACGGAGAAACGTACAGATTGCGAATGTTACAACGTTGAAATGCCATATTTTTGTAACAAAAGGTGTTAACATCAATTCGTGTCTTACAATTATAATTGTAAGAAATAAAGGGAAAGCGGACGGTTATAAGGCGGCAGGCAGAATTCAGCTTTACATCTTACAATAAAAATCATAAGTATAATTCATTTAATTTTTCTAATTTAGTAAAAAACGGCTATGTGTCAAACATCTTACTCCTCCTCCTCCCCCCCCTCCTCGTCCTCCTCTTCCTCCTCCTTCTCCTCCTCCATGTCCCCATCCCCATCTTCCTCCTCCTCCATCTCCTCCTCCTCAGCAATGTCTGCATTGTCTCCATCCGATTGCACAGCCTCTGCCCTGGTGTCCTTCTCAATGGATTGACAAGCTAGGAGCATGCTTGTGTGGTACTTTCTCTGGATCTTCATACCCTTGGTGGGTTCGCAGCTAAATTGAAATGCGTCAATGGGAATATCGCCCGTCTATGTTGCTTTTCTCCTAACCCCCACGGTAATAGGCACAAGCTTGTGGTCCATCCAATCTTCTGGCCAAGTTGGGTATTGTGTTTCAGTGTACACCAACTTCTGAGCCCCAGAGTACAAGGGCTTTAAATACACACATTCCACTTCTCCATTCACTGGTAGTGATTTGACCTCCACCACGTCCCATCCTCTCAATCCGCTAGAGTCATCCATTTGTACCTTGACCACAGCGACATGACCAACAACCAAATCAGTAGTGGGCTCGTAGGCTATTCTTCTATCCGGCTTCGTCCCTTGTGAAGAATATAAGTACAACACATCCTCCTCCTCTGGCCTTTCCATATTAGTCTCCAAAGTGTGTGCAACCTTCATAGTCTTGGCAATCTCGTTACTTGCAGGTAAAAGGTCTGACACATCCATGGACAAGTCATCCAATGCTGCTATCAAGCGCTTGGCCATTGATTTCTCAGACTGTGTCAGAACACGACTGGTTGCTGACAAACTCCGATGGGAAGTTGACAAAATGTTGGTCTTTCGGGTACTCCCCAGTCACAGCATCATCTGGTTGAGTGCTCCAATAACTCTTCTCAACTTTGAAGAAATCAGTCCACCACTTATTGCTGGCTTCCCAAGTTTCACGAAGCATCTCGGCAATATGTTTGAAGGACTGGGCATGGGATGGGCCATCGGCTGCTGGTTCATCCATCGGCTGCTGGTCATCGGCTGCTGGTTCTAGAACCAGAAGGTCCTCCGCTGCGTGTCGTACACGGACATCAGCTACGGGTCCAGCAACGGTCGTCACCGGCGGTTTGTACAGGACCATCGGCCATGTGGCCTGCAAGGACGTCACCTCCGGGCTTCTCGTTATGAATAGTCTTCCAGACAGACAGCCGCCCAGTTTGCCTCGATATTCTCGAGCTCTTCAATCTTGATCTTGGGGGCTTCCTTAAATACTGTTATGGTGTCCACCAGTGGGAAGCCTTGAAGGACGTAAATAGGTTCAGCGTCATTGTCCCACTGTCCTCTCCAAGATCCTGACTCGTCATACTCCTTGTAATAGACCCCTGCAATTGTTGGTGTGCAAACATGTATTGTATATTAGTGAATCATTTAGGACACCCATATTCCTCCCGACTATACTCGGGAGCATCCCTTGGATAATACATCCAAGGTCCTAGGTACAACTTCCTTTGTATCATTTAGTTTCTATTGAAGACTGTACATGTAAATCAATGAGGACATGGCACACCCATATTCCTCCCGAGCATAATCGGGAGCATTGTGCAGACAGTACATACACGCACGGTAGCATTTAATTTGTAAATATCAGTATATCAAGTATTCTTACCGACTCTCCCGTTGGGACCTTTCGTTATCTTGAATGCATGTAAACGGCGATTAACTCCTTTGACGGTGCTAGTGCCATGTCCCGAACTTGTAAAACGTTGTCTAGGAGGACAGCGGAGAAGTCCCCTATAGAGGTCACAACGTCTTGCCTTGTGTAAGGGCCCATTCTCTTGAATAAGTTACCAACAATGCCCATCAGATGGTCCAGGGTGTACACTTCCATGTTCTTTAACCCTTGCGAGATCACAGAGTACTTTTGGTCAAGATTGCTATGTGTGTGTCCGGGAGGGAGGAAATGGACGTACACCTCCTCAAACCAGTTCATCTCAACCAGCAAGGACAAGTATGCGAACATGAAAGCGTTCTTGTTGTCCTTTGCCGCGTTGTCCATTTGCAAGAAGCAATACGGTGGAAGCTGCCCCTCTTCTTCAAGGACCCGGTTGAAGAAATGTTGGAAGCATGATATAGTCAGATTGATGGACTGCGAGTAGAATGGCAAAGTCCAATAACCAATGAAGCCTCTTCCCTGGGAGAATAATCCTGAGTTAACATAGAAGGAAACATGAAGTCAGAATATTAGCATTATTTTGTTAAGTAATCATTTCAAGTTTTAAATACTGTGTATGCTCCCGATTATGATCGGGAGGACATGTCCTACGTGCGCTGTATTTGTACTCACACATGATGCGTGTCTTTAGAAGATCACCTCCTGCAGTCTTCTTTGTATGTGAGAAGTGGCGTGACTAAGGAAGATTAGTCTTCTTGTTGTCCATTGCATCAGCGGATACGTGCAAGAAGAGCTTCGGATACTGTTCAGACAGTTTTTTCACAGATGTCATACCTACGCCTTGACTGGTTTTAGGATTGCTTTCCCCTACTTTTCTTCTCCACGGGAATATTTGTCTGGCTTACTCCTTATGACTTGTGTTGTGGAATCCCAGGAATTCTGGGTACCAGAATACCAGGGATTGGGGGAATGTTATGATACAGCCTATAGCTGTATCAGTAACGGTGCGGGGCTTAGGTCCGACACCCACTCTAGCAGCTGGTGACCAGGCATCTGCCTGGCAGCTAGCAGTGTAGTAGGTGACTTCAAGCGAATAGGGTCGTTGGGTTTGTCAATGCTCCCGATTATGATCGGGAGAATTGTGTGTATTCCGAGTTTGGTTTTCTCAATCATTCGCTCGTTGGGTTTGACAATGCTCCCGATTATGATCGGAGGACTGTGGGTATTCTGAGTTTGGTTTTTCTCAATCATTCGCTCGTTGGGTTTGACAATGCTCCCGATTATGATCAAGAGGACTGTGGGTATTCTGAGTTTGGTTTTTCTCAATCATTCGTTCGTTGGGTTTGACAATGCTCCCGATTATGATAGGGAGGACTATGGGTATGCCGAGTACAAAAAAAAAAAAAAAATGCTGAGTACATGTTTTCTGAATCATTTGCTCGTTAGGTTTGTCAGTGCTCCCAATTATGATCGGGAGGACTGTGTGTATTCCGAATTTGGTTTTTCTCAATCATTCGCTCGTTGGGTTGCAATGCTCCCGATTATGATCGGGAGAACTGTGTGTATTCCGAGTTTTGTTTTCTCAATCATTCGCTCGTTGGGTTTGTCAATGCTCCCGATTATGATCGGGAGGAATGTGTGTATTCCGAATTTGGTTTTCTCAATCATTCGCTAGTTGGGTTTGACAATGCTCCCGATTATGAACGGGAGGACTCTGTGTATTCCGAATTTGGTTTTCTCAATCATTCGCTCGTTGGGTTTGACAATGCTCCCGATTATGATCGGGAGGACCGTGGGTATTCTGAGTTTGGTTTTTCTATATCTGAATCTGATTTTGAATCTGAATCTGAATCTCAATCATTTGCTTTAAACAACCTATTTGTCTTTCGCAGGGTCTACAATGACAGTACCGTGGAAGTAAAAACTCCAATCGGACGGGAAGGATTTGGGATGCAGCGTCATGGACGAATGGACCAAGGAGCGCCAAGTGCCAATGAACATCGAAGTCGTTGTTGGTGGACCAGACTTCTATGTTACGGCTACGCACGCTCACTGGTTGAGGTTTCGCGGCGAATGCAGGCATATGTGCGGAGCAGATGCATTCTGGTCGACACTCACCCTTGCGGAAGTCAAGACAGCCCAGTTGCTTGAAGTCACTAGCATTCGGAGGCCCATGTTAGGAGCCCTATCATGGATACCAGTTCACATTCAGGCTCTTGTGTTGGTAGTTGACAATGCGCAGCAAGCCTGTCAGGGTCGGCGAGGGCGAATTTATCGCATACAAAGAGCTTGAGGAAACTAGGGCGTGGGTTGAGACATGCGAAGGAAAGCTCATGAGCGATTTCGAGGAGTTTGGTCCTAGCGACAGGAGGACGTCACCTCGATGTACACCAAAAGGGCCTTCACCTGACGCCGGTAAGAGAGCAATCGAACGGACTGTACTGCTGCACCGTGGCTCAGGTTAAATTTTCAAATCTGACAGGTACATTTCGAATGTTACGTACGCGGTGGGATGTACACCGTTCGAAACAACCATTGTGTGCTGACCGCACTTGCCGCTTTCAATTTCGATAGGATATTGCGTAACTTCTGCACTCTTTACATTTCCTACAGCCTCCGCGAAGAAGTTAGGAAAGGCGCGGCGAGGTCAGCTTCCTACAATCAACGAAGAGGACAGATCGCCGACAACTTTGTAAGGTCATCGTATTCAAATTGGTATCTCCTTATAGCCCAGCTCCCGACATGGGCCTCCGAATGCTAGTGACTTCAAGCAACTGGGCTGTCTTGACTTCCGCAAGGGTGAGTGTTGACCAGAATGCTCCGCACATATGCCTGCATTCGCCGTGAAACCTCAACTAGTGAGCGTGCGTAGCCGTAACATAGAAGTCTGGTCCACCAACAACGACTTCGATGTTCATTGGCACTTGGCGCTCCTTGGTCCATTCGTCCATGACGCCGCATCCCAAATCCTTCCCGTCCGATTGGAGTTTAACTTCCACTGTACTGTCATTGTAGACCCTGCGGAAGACAAATAGGTTGGTAAAGCAAATGATTGAGATTCAGATTCAGATTCAAAATCAGATTCAGATATAGAGAAAAATCAAACTCAGAATACCCATAGTCCTCCCGATCATAATCGGGAGCATTGTCAACCCAACGAGGCAAATGATTGAGAAAACCAAATTCGGAATACACACAGTCCTACCGATCATAATCGGGAGCATTGACAAACCCAACGAGCGAACGATTGAGAAAACAAAACTCGGAATACACACAGTCCTCCCGATCATAATCAGGAGCACTGACAAACCCATCGAGCGAATGATTCAGAAAACATGTGCTCGGCATACCCATAGTCCTCCCGATCATAATCGGGAGCATTGTCAAACCCAACGAGCGAATGATTGAGAAAACCAAATTCGGAATACACACAGTCCTCCCGATCATAATCGGGAGCACTGACAAACCCAACGTGCGACTGATTCAGAAAACATGTACTCGGCATTTTTTTTTTTTTTTTTTTTTTTACTCGGCATACCCATAGTCCTCCCTATCATAATCGGGAGCATTGTCAGACCCAACGAGCGAATGATTGAGAATAATCAAACTCAGAATACCCACAGTCCTCCCAATCATAATCGGGAGCATTGTCAAACCCAACGAGCGAATATTCAGAAAACATATAAACGGAATTTTTTTTTTTTTTTTTTTTTTTTGTACTCGGCATACCATAGTCCTCCCGATCATAATCGGGAGCATTATCAAACCCAACGAGCAAATGATTGAGAAAACAAAATTCGGAATATACACAGTCCTCCCGATCATAATCGGGAGCACTGACAAACCCAACGAGCGAATGATTCAGAAAACATGTACTCGGCAATATTTTTTTTTTTTTTTTTTTGTACTCGGCATACCCATAGTCCTCCCTATCATAATCGGGAGCATTGTCATTCCTAACGAGCGAATGATTGAGAAAAAACCAAACTCAGAATAACCACAGTCCTCCGATCATAATCAGGGAACATTGACAAACCCAACGAGCGAATGATTGAGAAAACCAATTCGGAATACACAGAGTCCTCCCGATCATAATCGGGAGCATTGTCAAACCCAACGAGCGAATGATTGAGAAAACCAAATTCGGAATACACACAGTCATCCCGATCATAATCGGGAGCACTTACAAATCAAACGAGTTGATGATTCAGAAAACATGTACTCGGCATTTTTTTTTTTTTTTTTTTGACTCGGCATACCCAAAGTCTTCCCTATCGTAATCGGGAGCATTGTCAAACCCAACGAACGAATGATTGAGAAAAACCAAACTCAGAATACCCACAGTCCTCCCGATCATAATCGGGAGCATTGACAAACCCAACGAGCGAATGATTGACAAAACCAAATTCGGAATACACAGAGTCCTCCCGATCATAATTGGGAGCATTGTCAAACCCAACGAGCGAATGATTGAGAAAACTAAATTCGGAATACACACAGTCCTCCCGATCATAATCGGGAGCATTGTCAAACCCAACGCGCGAATGATTGAGAAAACCAAACTCGGAATACACACAGTCCTCCCGATCATAAAAAAATCAATCCTAAAACCTGTCAAAGAAAACTTGATCCACCGAATGCCTAGACGGAACAGGCAAAAGGGCGAAATTCTTCTGGGCTGTGACATTTCATCAGTCATGCTATGCAAGTCAAGCAGGCCTCAACTACACATCTTTGCTTTATTGCAGTACTGGGCCACTAAAACAAACCTAGTAAATAGGTAGGTGGCCGAGGTGGGCAAGAACACAGTAAAATAGAAGAACTGCAGGTGTACATGATCCATATGTCAGTGTCATGTAAAGTACCAATCACAACATAAACACCCAACCACACTCCCGGCAAAGATTAACCAATAAACAAGGCAACCTGTTGGCAAGCAGTAACTTGGTCAACACAGGCACAAGGCAGCTAAGTCTGGGCTACAATTGCAGTCTACCACTACAAATGCAATTCATAACCAAACCAGACGCTATGGAAATCTTGGAACGGTAGCTAAGGATGCATGCCATATGGGTATGCAGTACTGTCCGCCATTACTCTGACGCAGGTGCAAGCGGGTAACCATCATGCAGGTAGGCAGGCCTCAGGAAGGTGCAGGCGGGTGCAGAGCTGTTCGCCAGTACTCCGGCGCAGGTGCTGGCCCGGCGCGTGTCCTGGTCTGGTCTGGCAGGTGCAGGCGGGTAACCGCCAAGGCAGGTAGGCAGACCTATCCAGTGCTCCGAGCGCCAGTGCTCCTGGCTATCTGCCCAGCATCCACCAGAGAAGGTGCTAGGCAGGACAGTGACAGTGAAATGCATTGCGCAACGGGTGCGAGAATTAGAAGCAACTCGGGGGTTATTCACAACCACCCGGTGCTAATGCAGATGCGCAGCAAGGCGATGCAGAAAGCGAAAGGCAAAGCAGCAGATCATGAGAACAGAGCTGAAGTGAATTCCCATAGCAGTGAAATGCATTGCGCAAAAGGTGCGAGAATTAGGTGCAACTCGGGACCATGCAGGGCCACCCGGTGCTAATGCGGATGCGCAGCAAAGCAATGCAGGATGCGAAAGGCAATTTGCGCAAGGCATGAAAGGAGGTGAAATCGCAAGGCATGAAAAGAGGTGAAAGCGCAAGGCATGAAGCAAAGCCTTACCGACTTATCAAAACAGTCTTTCATGCATGCGCAGCAAGGGGGATTTATCGTAAGATTTCAGTAAAATAAAAAATCCGTTCAGAAGCAGGAACGCACATTGAATGCGACAGATAGACCTAACGGCCTCCATGCCCATCTGCAGGAAAGGGAAGGTTGAGGTGGAGGGGTGGGTATATAGCTAAGGGTGGGTGGGTAGGTGGGGGTGTGAAATCTTGTTAGCGGAATAGAATGCAACAGATAGACCTAACGGCCTCCATGCCCATCTCCAGGAAAGGGAAGGTTGAGGGGAGGGGTGGGTATATAGCTGGGGGTGGGGGGGAGGTGGGAGTTTTATATCTTGCTGGGCGGAATAGAATGCGACAGATAGACCTAACGGCCTCCATGCCCATCTGCAGGAAAGGGAAGGTTGAGGGGAGGGGGTGGGTATATAGCTGGGGGTGGGTGGGTGGGTGGGGGGTGAAATCTTGCTGGCGGAATAGAAAGCAACAGATAGACCTAACGGCCTCCATGCCCAACTGCAGGAAAGGGAAGGTTGAGGGGAGGGGGGGGTATATAGCTGGGGGTGGGTGGGTAGGTGGGGGGTGAAATCTTGCTGGCGGAATAGAAATGCAACAGATAGACCTACGGCCTCCATGCCCATCTGCAGGAAAGGGAAGGTTGAGGGGAGGGGTGTGTATATAGCTGGGGGTGGGTGGGTAGGTGGGGGGGTGAAATCTTGCTGGCGGAATAGAATGCGACAGATAGACCTAACGGCCCTCCATGCCCATCTGCAGGAAAGGGAAGGTTGAGGGGGAGGGGTGTGTATATTAGCTGGGGTGTGCGGGTAGGTCGGGGGGTGAATCTTGCTGGCAGAATAGAATGCGACAGATAGACCTAACGGCCCTCCATGCCCATCTGCAGGAAAGGAAAGGTTGAGGGGGAGGGTGGGTATTATAGCTGGGGTTGGGGAGGTAGGTGGGGGGTGAAATCTTGCTGGCGGAATAGAATGCGACAGATAGAACCTAACGGCCTCCATGCCATCTGCAGGAAAGGGAAGGTTGAGGGGGAGGGGTGGGTATATAGCGGGGTGGCGGGTAGGTGGGGGGGTGAAATCTTGCTGGCGGAATAGAATGCGACAGATACACCTAACGGCCTCCATGCCCATCTGCAGGAAGGGAAGGTTAAGGGGGAGGTGTGGGTATATAGCTGGGGGGTGGGTAGGTGGGGGGGTGAAATCTTGCTGGCGGAATAGAATGCGACAGATAGACCTAACGGCCTCCATGCCCATCTGCAGGAAAGGGGTTGAGGGGGGGGGTGGATATATAGCTGGGTGTGGGGGGGAGGTGGGGGGGTGAAATCTTTGCTGGCGGAATAGAATGCGACAGATAGACCTAACGGCCTCCATGCCCATCTGCAGGAAAGGGAAGGTTGAGGGGAAGGGGTGGGTATATAGCTGGGGTGGGTGGGTAGGTGGGGGGTGAAATCTTGCTGGCGGAATAGAATGCCGACAATAGACCAAATGGCCTCCATGCCCATCTGCAGGAAAGGGAAGGTTGAGGGGGAGGGGTGGGTATATAGCTGGGGGTAAGTGGGTAGGTGGGGGAGTGAAATCTTGCTAGCAAAACAGAATGCGACATATAGACCTAACGGCCTCCATGCCCATCTGCAGGAAAGGGAAGGTTGAGGATGAGGGGTTAATATAGCTGGGGGTGGGTGGGTAGGTGGGGGGGTGAAATCTTGCTGGCGGAATAGAATGCAACAGATAGACCTAACAGCCTCCATGCCCATCTGCTGGAAAGGGAAGGTTGAGGTGGAGGGGTGGGTATATAGCTGGGGGTGGGTGGTAGGTGGGGTGTGAAATCTTGTTTAGCGGAATAGAATGCGACAGATAGACCTAACGGCCTCCATGCCCATCTCCCAGGAAGGGAAGGTTGAGGGGGAGGGGTGGGTATATAGCTGGGGGTGGGTGGGTAGGTGGGGAGGTGAAATCTTGCTGGCGGAATAGAAAGCAACAGATAGACCTAACGGCCTCCATGCCCATCTGCAGGAAAGGGAAGGTTGAGGGGGAGGGGTGGGTATATAGCTGGGGGTGGGTGGGTAGGTGGGGGGGTGAAATCTTGCTGGCGGAGTAGAATGCAACAGATAGACCTAACGGCCTCCATGCCCATCTGCAGGAAAGGGAAGGTTGAGGGGGAGGGGTGTGTATATAGCTGGGGGTGGGGGGGTAGTGTGGGGGGGGTGAAATCTTGCTGGCGGAAATAGAATGCGACAGATAGACCTAACGGCCTCCATGCCCATACTCCAAGGAAAGGGAAGGTTGAGGGGGAGGGGTGGGTATATAGCTGGGGGTGTGCGGGTAGGTGGGGGGGTGAAATCTTGCTGGCAGAATAGAATGCGACAGATAGACCTAACGGCCTCCATGCCCATCTGCAGGAAAGGGAAGGTTGAGGGGGAGGGGTGTGTATATAGCTGGGGGTGGGGAGGTAGGTGGGGGGTGAAATCTTGCTGGCGGAATAGAATGCGACAGATAAACCTAACAGCCTCCATGCCCATCTGCAGGAAAGGAAGGTTGAGGGGAGGGGTGGGTATATAGCTGGGGTGGGCGGGTAGGTGGGGGGGTGAAATCTTGCTGGCGGAATAGAATGCGACAGATAGACCTAACGGCCTCCATGCCCATCTGCAGGAAAGGGAAGGTTAAGGGGGAGGTGTGGGTATATAGCTGGGGGTGGGTGGGTAGGTGGGGGGGTGAAATCTTGCTGGCGGAATAGAATGCGACAGATAGACCTAACGGCCTCCATGCCCATCTGCAGGAAAGAGAAGGTCGAGGATGAGGGGTTAATATAGCTGGGGGTGGGTGGGTAGGTGGGGGGATGAAATCTTGCTGGCGGAATAGAATGCGACAGATAGACCTAACGGCCTCCATGCCCATCTGCAGGAAAGGGAAGGTTGAGGGGGACGGGTGGGTATATAGCTGGGGGTGGGGGTAGGTGGGGGGGTGAAATCTTGCTGGCAGAATAGATATGCGACAGATAGACCTAACGGCGCTCCATGCCCATCTGCAGGAAAGGGAAGGTTGAGGGAGAGGGGTGGATATATAGCTGGGTGTGGTGGGGGAGGTGGGGGGTTGAAATCTTGATGGGGGAATAGAATGCGACAGATAGACCTAACGGCCTCCATGCCATCTGCTGGAAAGGGAAGGTTGAGGTGGAGGGGTGGGTATATAGCTGGGGTGGGTGGTGGGTGGGGGGCTGAAATCTTGCTGGCCTAACAGAATGCGACAGATAGACCTAACGGCATCCATGCCCATCTGCAGGAAAGGGAAGGTTGAGGGGGAGGGGTGGGTATATAGCTGGGGGTAAGTGGGTAGGTGGGGGGGTGAAATCTTGCTGGCGAAATAGAATGCGACAGATAGACCTAACGGCCTCTATGCCTATCTGCATGAAAGGGAAGGTTGAGGGGGAGGTGTGGGTATATAGCTGGGGGTCGGTGGGTAGGTGGGGGGGTGAAATCTTGCTGGCGGAATAGAATGCGACAGATAGACCTAACGGCCTCCATGCCCATCTGCAGGAAAGGGAAGGTTGAGGGGGAGGGGTGGGTATATAGCTGGGGGTGGGTGGGTAGGGGGGTGAAATCTTGCTGGCGGAATAGAAAGCGACAGATAGACCTAACAGCCTCCATGCCCATCTGCAGGAAAGGGAAGGTTGAGGGGGAGGGAGGGTATATAGCTGGGGTGGGGGGGTAGGTGGGGGGTTTAAATCTTTGCTGGCGGAATAGAATGCGACAGATAGACCAAACAGCCTCCTTGCCCATCTGCAGGAAAGGGAAGGTTGAGGGGGAGGGGAAGGGAAATACCTGGGGGGGGGGGGGGGGGGGGGGGGGGGGAGGGGGGGGGGGCTTCTTGCTGGCAAGAATAGAATGCGACAGATAGACAAACAGCCTCCTTGCCCATCTGCAGGAAGAGGAGGTTTAGGGGGGGGTCGGTGGGTATATAGCTGGGGTGGCGTCGCGGTAGGTGAGGGGTGAAAAGCTTGCTGGCGTAATAGAATGCAACAGATAGACCTAACGGCCTCCATGCCCATCTGCAGGAAAGGGAAGGTTGAGGGGGAGGGGAGGGTATATAGCTGGGGGGTGGGGGGGTAGCGTGGGGGGGTGAAATCTTGGGCTGGCGGAATAGAAGCGACAGATAGACCTAACGGCTCTGTGCCATTGCCCATGCAGGAAAGAGAAGGTTGAGGATGAGAGGTGGGGTATATAGCTGGGGGTGGGCGGGTAGGTGGGGGGGTGAAATTTGCTGGCTCGGCGGAATTAGAAATGCGAACGAGAATAGACCTAACACGGGCCTCCAATGCCCCCATCGAAAGCGCGCAAGATAAAGGCTGAGGGGGAGGGGTGGGTATATAGCTGGGGGTGGGGGGGGGGGTAGGTGGGGGTGAAATCTTGCTGGTCGAAATAGAATGCGACAGAAGAACCTACACGGCCTCCATGCCCCATCTGCTGAGAAGGGAAGGTTGAGAGGGAGGGGTGGTAATGGCTGGGGGGGGTGGGGTAGGTGGGGGATGAATCTTGCTTGAGGAATAGAATGCGACAGTATGAGACCTAACGCCTTTCCTTTGCCCATCTGCATGAAAGAGGAGGTTTAAAAGGGGACAGGTGGGTATAATAAAGCTAGGGGGTGGGTGGGTAGTGGGGGGGGTGAATCTTGCTGGCGGCAAAAATATGAATGCGACAGATAGACCTAACGGGCTCCATGCCCCATCTGCAAAGGAAGGTTGTGGGTTTGGGGGAGGGGAGGGCTATATAGCTGGGGGTGGGGGTAGGGGGGTTGAAAATCTTGCTGGCGGAATAGAATGCGACAGATAGACCTAAACGCTTCCCTGCCATTTCTGCAGGAAAGAGAAGGTTGAGATAAGAGAGTGTGGTATATGCCTTGCGGTTGGCGGGTAGGTGGGTGGTAGAGTGGGGGGGTGAAATCTCTGCTGGCGGCAATAGAATGCGACAGATAGACCTAGAAACGGCTCCATGGCCCATCTGCAGGAAAGGAAGGTTGAGGGGGAGGGGTGGGTATATAGCTGGGTGGGGGGTAGGTGGGGGGGTGAAACCTTGCTGGCGAATAGATATGGACAGATAGACCTAACGGCTCCATTGCCCATCTGCGGAAAGGGAAGGCTTGAGGGGAAGGGGTGGTTTATATAGCTGGGGGGGGGGGTGGCGTGGGTAGGTGGGGGGGTTGAAATCTTGCTGCGGATAGAACGACAGAGAACACGCCACCACCATGCCATACTGCTGGAAAGGAAAGGTTGAGAGGGAGGGGTGGGTATATGGCTGGGGCGTGGGTGGGGGGTAGGTGGCAGGGGGGTGAAATCTTGCTGGCGGAATAGAATGCGAACAGATACTACCGGCTATTTTCTCCATGCCATCTGCCAGGGGGGGAAGGTGGGGTGAGTGGCGGGGGCGAGGGCAGTCCACGGAAAAAGACACCTAAAGATAGCTAGTCGAGGGGAGGGAGGGGGGGGTAAATTACTGGGCTGGGGTGGGGGTGAACTTGTGGACAGAGATAATTTTGATACGAACAGATAATAGACCTAACCGGCCTCCTGAGCCATCTGCAGGAAAGGGAAAGGAGGTTGGGGGGTTACGGAGGCTGGTGGCAAATATTTATTAGAACCTGCTGCGATCCGGTCAGGAAAGGGGGTAGGGGGAGGAACGGTGAGGTGAAATCTTGCTGGCGGAATAGAACTGCGACATGAAAAGACCTAACACGGCCTCCATGCCTCTGCTGAAAGGAGGGAAGGTATTGAGGGAGGGGTGGCCGGTTAACTACGGTGGTTATGGGGTGGGATGACACGTCGTAGTGGGGTGGGTGAAATCTTGCTGGGCGGGTATAAGGAATAGAACCAGATAGACCTAACGGCTCCTCTCCCATCTGCAGGAAAAGAGTAAGGATTGAGGATAAGGTGTTGATATAGATGGGGTGGTGTCAGGTGGTGTGGGAGGGTAAAAATCTTGCTGTGGCGGAATCAGGTAAATGACATCACTAGAATGACCTAACGGCCTCCATCCATGCCCAATCTGCTGGAAAGAAGGTTTGAGGCGGGAGGGGTGGGATATAGCTGGGGGAAAGTGGGTAAGTTGGTCGGGGTGAAAATCTTGTGCGGAATGAATGCAAAGATAGACCTAACAGCTCATCCCATCTACAGAAAGGGAAGGTGAGGAGAGGGGGGATATGTAGTGGGGGTGGGGGGTAGGTGGGGGGGTACAAATCTTGCTGCGGAATAGATACGACAGAAAACCTAACGGCTCCGATGCATGCTGCTGGGAAAGAAGGTTGAGAGAGAGGGGTGTGATATATAGTGCGGCGGGTGAGTGGTTGGGGGTGTTAAATCTTGCTGGCGGATAGATGCGACAGATAGACCAAAATGGCATCCATCCCATCTGCAGAAAGGGAGGTGAGGGGGAGGGTGGTTTATAGCTGGGGGTGGGTGGGTAGGTTGAGGGGTGAAATCTTGCTGGGAATAGAATGCTACAGAAAGACCTTAACGCGCCTCCATGCCATCTGCTGGAAGGGACAAGGTTTGGAGGGAGGGTGCGGTATAGCTGGGGTGGGTGGTAGGTGGGGGCTAATCTTGCTGGCGGAAGTAGAATGCGACAGATAACCTAACGACCTCCTTGCATCTGCTGGAAAGGGAAGGTTGAGGGGGGAGGGTGGCGTATTAGCTGGGTGGGTAGGGGTAGGTGGGGGGGTGAATCCTGCTGGCGGAATAGGATGCAAACAGATAGGCCTAACGGCCTCCTATGGATCTTCAGAAAGTGAAAGGTTGAGGGAGTGTGGGTAATATAGTCGGGTGGAGGTAGGTGGGGGAAGGGTGAAATCTTGACTGGCGATAGAATGCCGTACGTAGACTAACGCAATCCGTGCCCAATCATGCAGGATCAGGAGATTGAGCGGGCAAGGTTGTGAAAGGTATATAGCGCCGCGCGTGAGTGGGTAGGGGGGGGGGTAAAAATTTGCTGGCGGATAGAATGCGGACAAATAGACCAAATGGCCTCCATGCCCATTGTAGGAAAGGGAGGTTGAGGGGAGGGGTGGGTATATAGCTGGGGTAAGTGGGTGGTGAGGGCGGTGAAATCTGCTGGCGAACAGATTGCGACATAGAGACCTACGCCTCATTGCCCATCTGAGGAAAGGGAAGGATTGAGGATGAGGGTTATAAGACTGTGGAGGTGGTAGGTGGGGGGGTGAAATCTTGCTGCGGAATAGATGCGACGAGACCTAACGGCCTCATGCGCCTTGCAGGAAAGGGAACGGTGAGGTGGGCAGGGTGGTATATAGCTGGGGTGGGTGGGTAGGTGGCTGGGGTGAAATCTTATAGATTAGCGGATAAATGCCGAAGATAGACTAACGGCTCCATCCCTCTTGGCAGGAACGGGAAGGTTGAGGGGGAGGGTGGGTTATATAGTGGGGTTAGGGAGGGAGGTGGGGAGTTTGTTATTTTGCTGGCGGTATGTATAGAATGCGACAGAAGACTAGACGGCCGTCCATGCCTCTGCGGAGAAGGTGGAAGGTTGAGGGGGAGGGGTTCAGGTATATAGGTGGCTGGGGTCGGTAGGCGGCAGGTGGTGAAATCTTGCTGGCGGAGTAGGAAATGCAACAGATAACCTAACGGCTCATGGCCCATCTGCAGAAAGGGAAGGTTTGAGGGGGAGGGGGTTATGAGTTGGGGGTGGGTGGTAGTTGGGGCGGTGAATCTGGGCTTGGCGAATAGAATGCGAACACCATAACCTAAGCGCCTCGATGCCATCTGCGGGTGTGTGAGTTTCGGTTAATATAGCTGGGGGTGAGGGGTAGGGGGTGATGAAAATCTTGCGGCGGATTAGAATGCGAGATAGACCTACGACCTCCATGCGGGCCATCTGCAGGAAAGGAAAGGTTGAAGGGACGGGTGGGTATATAGCTGGGGGTGGGGGGTAGTGTGGGGGGGTAATTTGCTGGACGCAATTAGGAATGCAGACAGATAGGACCTAGCTCCATTGACCATCTGCAGAAGGGACGGTTGAGGGGGAGGGTGGGTATACAGCTGGGGTGAGTGGGTTAGTGGGGTGAAACTTGCTGGCGGAATACGAATGCGAACAAATAGACAAATTGGCCTCCTCCATGCCATTCAGGAAAACGGAAGGTTGAGGGGGCGGGGGTATATAGCTGGGGTAAGGCGTACTGGGGGTGACATCTTGCTGCGGAAACAGATGCGGACAGTAGATCCTAACGGCGTCTCCATGCCCATCTGCAGAAAGGAAGGTTGAGGATGAGGGTTACTAGTGGGGTGGTGGGTAGGGTGGGGGGTGAAATCTTGCTGGCGGCAATAGAATGACAGATAAGAACTTAACGCCTCATGACCATCTGCAGGAAGGAAGGTTGAGGTGGAGGTGTCGAGTATTATATCTAAGGGTTGGGTGGGTAGGTAGGGTGCGCTCGTGAATCTTCGTTAGCCGAATAGATGCGACCAAGATGAGACCTAACGGCTCCATGGCCATCTCCAGGGAAGGAGGTTTGAGGGAGGGTGGGTATCTGATGGGGTAGGGCGGGAGGTGGGGGAGTTTTATTAATATCTGCTGGCGGAAATAAATGCGACAGATTAAAGACCTACGGCGCTCCATGCCCATCTTGCAGGAATGGGAGGTTGAGGGAGGGGCTGCGGTATATAGACTGGGGTGGGTTGGGTAGGTGTGGAGCGTGAAATCTTGCTGGTCGGAATAGAAAGCACACAGATTAGACCTAACGGCACCTCCATGCCCATCTGCAGGAAGAGAAGGTGGAGGGACGGGGGTATAGCTGGGGTGGGGTAGGTGGGGGGTGAATCTTAGCATGCGGAGTAGATGGCGATGACAGGATGGAGGTAACGGCCTCCATGCCTCTGCAGGAAAGGAAAGGTGGAGGGGATGCTGTGTGCTATATAGCTGGGCGTGGGACGGTAGGAATGCGCGGGATGAAATTTCGCTGCGGAACTAGAATGCGAAAGATAAGCCTACACGGCATTCAATCCCATCTGCAGAAAGGGAAGTTGAGGGGGAGGGTGGGATATATAGCTGGGGGTTGCGGCAGGTTGTTGAGGGGGGTGGAAATCTTGCTGACAAGAATAGAATCGACATAAAGTACCTACGCTCCATGCCATTGCAGGAAAGGAGCGTTGAGGGGAGGTGGTACTATAGCTGGGGTGGGGAGTGTGGAGTGAAGTTTGGCTGGCGGAATAGAGAAAACGCCAAAAGATAGACCTAGACGTCCTCCCTGCCCATCTGCAGGAAGAGAGGTTTGAGCGGGGAGGGGGTATATAAGCTGGGTGGGTGGGTAGGTGGGGGGTGATGTGAATCTTGCTGGGGAGTAGAATTGCACACAGACTAACCTACGACCTCCATGCCATCTGCAGGAAAGGGAAGGTGAGGGGAGGCATGTGTGTAATGCATGGGGCGTGGGGAGGTAGAGGGGGGCTTGAATCTTGCTGCGGAATAGAATGCGACATAGACTAACGGCTCATGCCATCTGCAGAGAAAGGGAGGTTGAGGGAGGGGTGGGTATATTAGCTGGGTTGTCGGGGGGTAGGTGGGGGGGGTGAATCTTTGCGGCGAATAGAATGCGACAGATAGACCTAAGGCCCCTTCCATGCCATGACTGCAGGAAAGGGAAGTTAATGGGGAGGTTGTGGGTATATAGCCTGGGGAGTGGGTGGAGGTAGGTGGGTGAAATCTTGCTGCGAAGTAGAATGCGACAGATAGACCTACGGACTCACATGCCATCTGCAGGAAAGGTTAAGTGAGGGAAGTTATATTATAAGCTGTCGTGTGGGGGGGGTTGGGGGGTGAAATCTTGCTGGCGGAATAGGAATTGCGACAGAAGACCTAACGGCCTCCATGCCCCTTGCTGGAAGGAAAGGTTGAGCGGGAACGACGTGGGATATACTTGGTGGTCGAGGGGAGTGGTGGGGGGTGAAATTCCTTGCTGGCCAACCAATGCGAAGATAGACCTACGGCTCCATGCCGATTGACCAGGAAAGGAAGGTCGAGGGGAGGTGGTATTATAGCGGCGGGTTAAGTGCGGTAGGGTAGAGGGGGGAAATCTGTGCTGGCGGAATAGAATGCGCAGATAACCGACGCTCTTGCCTATCATGCATGAAGAAGGTTGAGTGGAGGATTGATTATGTGGGTATATAGCTGGGGGAGTCGGTTGGGTAGGTGGGGGGGTGAAATCTTTGCTGGCGGATGAAATGCGACAGAATAGACCTAACGGCTCCATGCATCTCGGAAAGAGTTAAGGGGGAGGGTGAGGATATAGCTGGGGTGTGTGGTAAGGATGGCGGGTGAAATTCTTGCTGCGGAATAGAATGCGAGATAGACCTAACGGCCTCCATACCCATCTGCGGAAAGGGAAAGGAGTTGAGTGGGAGGGGGGTGTTAATAGCTGGGTGGGTGGGTAGGTGGCGAGGTGAAATTCTGCTGGCGCGGCATAGGATGCGACAGATAACCCCAAATGCGCTCATGCCCATCTGCAGGAAGGAAGTTGAGGGTAGGCTAGGGTGGCGGTATATAAGCTGGGGCGTGGGTGGGTAGGTGGGGATGAAATCTTGCTGGCGGAATAGGATGGCGACAGATAAACCAAATGCCTCCATGCCCATCTGCAGGAAAGGGAAGTTGAGGGGCAAGGTGGGTATAATAAGCTGGGGGTGGGTGGGTAGTGGGGGGGTGAAGGCTTGCTGGCGAATTAGAATGCGACCAGATTAGACCTAGCACGGCTCCATGCCCATCTGGCAAGTAAGAGAAGGATTTGAGGATGAGGGTGGGTATAAGCTGGTTTGAGGGGTAGCGTGGGGGGTGAAAATTTGCTGGCGTAATGATGCGACAGATAAACCAACGCCTCCGTGCCATCTTGCAGGAAAGGAAAGTGGAGGGGGACGGGTGGGTATATAGTCTGGGAGGTGGTGAGGTAGGTGGTGTGAAATCTTTGTGGCCGAATTAGAATGCCACAATAGACCTAACGCCTCCAGAACCCCATCTGCAGGATAAGGGATCGGTATGAGGGGAGGTTGGGTATATAGCTGGGGGTGTGGGGGTAGCGTGGGGTGAATCTTGCTGGCGGATAGAATGCGACAGATAGACCTAAGCGCCTCTATGGCCTATCTGCAGGAAAGAGAAGATTAGGGGGAGGTGTCGGGTTATATAGCTGGCGGTCAGTTGAGATAGGGGGGGGACGAAATCTTCGCATGGGCGGAATAGAAATGCACAAGAGACTAACGGTCCTCCATGGCCATCTGCAGGAAAGGAGGTGAAGGGGGAGGGCGGGGGTATATAGACCTAGGGGGGGTGGGTAGCGTGGGGGTGAAATCTTGCTGCGATAGATGCGACAGATAGACCTAACGCTCGTCCATGCCCATTCTGCAGGAAAGGGAAGCGTTGAGGGAAGTGGGATATAGCTGGGGTGGAGTGGGTAGGTGGGGAGGATGAATACTTGCTGGACGGATAGAATGCGCAGACCTAGACCTAAGCGGCCTCCATGCAGCCCATCTGCTGGAAAGGAAGGTTGAGGATAGAGTGCTATAATAGCTGGGGATGGGTGGGTGTTGGGGGGTGAAATCTTGCTGGAGTAGATGCGAAGATAGACTAAACGGCCTCCATGCCCATCTGCAGGAAAGGGAAGGTTTGAGGGGGAGAGTGTGGTATATAGACTTGGGGGTGGAGTGAGTAGGTGGGCGGGTGAAATCTTGCTGGCGGAACTCAGAATGCGACAGATGAACCTACGGCCTCCATGCCCATATGCGGAAAAGGGAAGTTGAGGGGGATGGGTGGGTATATGCTGCGGGGTGGCGTTGGAGGCTAGGTGGGGGGTGAATCTTGCTGGACGAGTCTAGATGCAGCCAGATGACCTAACGGCCTCAATGCCCATCTGTAGAAAGGGCAGGATTGAGGGGAGGGTGAGTATCATAGCTGGGGTGGGTGAGTAGGCGGGGGGGTCTTGCTGGCGGAATAGTAGAATGCAACAGATAGACCTGAACGGCTCCCTGCCCATCTGCGAGGAATGGGAGGTTGAGGGGATGGGCGTGCGGTACTATAGCTGGGGTGGGGGGTAGGTGGGGGGGAAATCTTGCTAGGCGGAATAGAATGCGAACAGATAGACTAACGGCCTGCCATGCCTCTGCCAGGAAAGGGAAGGTCTGGAGGGGAGTGGGGTAATAGCTGGGGGTGGGTGGTAGGTGGCGCGGGGTTGACATCTTGCTGGGCGAAATAGGAATGACGGAAGATAGACTAACGGCCTCCATGCCATCTGCAGAAGGAAGGTTGAGGGAAGGTTGGCCGGTATATAGTAGGGGGGGGGTGGGTAGGTGGGGAGCGTGAAATCTTGTGGCGAACAGACTGCACAGATAGACCTCACACGGCCTCCAGCCCAATCTGCAGCGAAAGGAAGGTTAGGGGGAGGGTGATGAGGATTAGCTGGGGGTGGTTGGGTACGGTGGGGGTGAAATCTTTGCTGGCGGCAGTAAGATGCGACAGATAAACCTACGGCCTCCATGCCATCTGCACGGAAAGGGAAGTTGAGGGCGACGGGTGGAGTATTAGTGGGGGTAGGGGGGCTTAGGTGTGGGGGATGAATTTGCTGGCGGCAATAGAATGCGACAGATAGACATAACGGCTCATGCCATCTGCAGGAAAGGGAAGGTTAAGCGAGGAGGGTGGTTATAGCTGGTGGCGTGGGTAGGGTGGGGCGTGAAATCTTGCTGGCGGAAATAGAATTGCGAAGTAGACCTAACGCCTCCTGGCCCATCTGCAGAAAGGAAGGTTGAGGCGGGAGGGGGGGGTATATACTGGGGTGGGTGGTAGGTGCCGAAGGGTTGGAAACAATCTTGCTGCACGGAAAATAAGAATGCCAGATAGACCAAATGGCCTCATGCCATCTGCACGGAAAGGAGGTTTGAGGGGCGGGTGGGTGCTTACTATAGCTGGGGGTGGGTAGTGGGGGGATGAAATCTTCGCTGGCGGAATAGAAATGCGACAGATAAAACCAAATGCATCCATGGCCCATCTGCAGGAAAAGGGAAGGTTGAGGGGGAGGGTGGGTTATAGCTGGGGGTGGTGTGGGGTGAGGTGGGGGCGTGAAATCTTGCTGCGCGATAAGAATGCACAGATGACTACTGCCTCCATGCCCATCTGCAGTAAGAGAAGGTTGAGGATGGGGAGGGGTATTGCTGGGGGCGTGAGTGGGAGGTGGCTATGGGGCGTAGATCTTGCGGCGAACTAGAATGCGACAGATTAAACACGGCCTCCATGCCCATCTTGCAGGAAACGGTAAGTTGAGTGGGGACGACAGTGGTATATTAAGCTGGGGGTGGGTGGTAGGGTGGGTGGGTGACCATCTTGCTGCCGATAATAGAAATGCAACAATGACTAACGGCCTCCATGCCATTCTGCAGGAAGGGGAAGGATGAGGTGAGGGATGGTATATAGCTGGGGCTCTGGGGGGTAGGTAGAGGGGTGAAATTCTGCTCGCGGCAATAGAATGCGACAGATAGACTAACGGCCTCTATAGCCTTTCTGCCAGGAACCGAGAAGTTGAGGGGGAGGTGTGAGGTATATAGCTGGCGGCTCGGTTCGGACACGGTGGGGGGCTGAATTTGCCTGCGAATAGAAATGCGAGGGGGGATAAACCAAGAGGGATTAGAACCCCCTAAAACGGCTCACATGCCGCATCTGCAGGAAAGGAAGGATGAGAGGGAGCGAGTGGTAAATATAGCGACTAACGGCTGTTTGCGTGGGTAGTTGGGGAGGTGAATCTTGCATGGCGGAATAGAATGCGACAGGATAGACCTAAACGGCCCTCCATGCCACATTCCTGACCAGGAAAGCGGAAGGTTTTGAGAGACGGAGCGTGGGCTATCCATAGCATGGACGGGTGGACGCCGGGCTAGGTTGCGGGGGACTGCAATCTTAGCTGGCGAATAGAATGCGGACAGATAGACTAACGGCCTCCATTAGCCCTTCGCTGGAAAAGGGACAGGTTGAGCGAGAGAGAGTGGGTTTATATAGCTGGGGTGGCGTGGGTAGCTTGGGGGTGAATTCTCTGAGGAATAGAATGCGACAGATAACCCTAACGGCTCCATACCCATCTGAGACAAGGGAACGTTGAGGGGGAGGTGTGAGTAGTAGTAGTGGGTGGCGTGGGCCCATAGGTGGGGGTGATGAAATCTTGCTGGCGAAACAGAATGCCCGACAGATAAACTAAACGGCCTCCATACGCCCATTGCAGGAAAGGGAAGGTGGAGGGGGGTGGGTATTAGCTGGGGTGGGTGGATAGGGGGCACGGTGAAATCTTGCCTGGCGGAGTAGATGCACACAGATCATTAGACCTAACAGGCCTCCATGCCTCTGTAGGAAAGGCGAAGGTGACGGGGGAGGGGGGTCATAGATGGGGTGCGTGGGTAGGCGGGGTGAATCTTGGCTGCGGAGGTAGAAAATTGAACAGATAGAACCTAACGGCCTCCTGCCCATCTGCAGGAAGCGAAGTTGAGCGGGGAGGGGTGGATATATAGGGGGATTGGGGGGGTAGGTGGCGGGGGATGAAATCTTGCTGGACGGAAATAGAATGAGACAGATAGACCTAACGCCTCCATGCCCATCTGCAATTGAAAGGAAAGGTTGAGGGAGGTTGTGTATAATAAGACTGGGGGTGGGATAGCGGTACCGTTGCGGAGAAGAGTGTGAAATCTCCTGCTGGCAGAAATAGACTGCGAACAAGATAGACTACGGCTCATGCCATCTGCAGAAAGAAGGATTAGAGGGTGTGGCTGTATGTGTAGGGGTGGGGTAGAGGTGGGCATATCAGGAGCCGCTCTCTCGTGGCTGGCTCGAGGAACAGACTGCGCACAGATGAACCTAACGGCCTCCATGCCCATCTGCAGGGAAAGGGAAGGTTGAGGGAGGGGTGAGGTATAATAGCTGGGCCGCTCGCGTGACAGGTAGGGGATGGGGGCTGAAAT
>JAJSRW010001666.1:62500-71112 GCA_022414725.1 Microglena sp. YARC | reverse complement strand
CCCCTTGCATTTAACAAAAAAACAAACTAACAATATCATACAGTATAATTAGATCCCTACCACAACCAACACCCTTACATAGCCCTCCTCCCCCACCCCTCCTCCCACCCCCCCTAACGCCGACGCAAATTGAGAGCCACTCCAACCGCAAAGATGCTGCCCCCCAAACCTCGCAAAGCGGAAAGCGCGAGCCCGGAGGTTCCAGGGCATTGCTGACTAGATTAGCCGCGTTTGCAGAACCCATGTGGACATGCAGCGACAGAATGGCGGACACGTCGCACAAAAAAGAACAGTGCCCCATCCCCCCATCAAAACAATCAAACCATGCGAGTCACACTTTAGCATGCATCCTCAGCCTCATCCTGTATCCATTCATCAGCATCCTCCCCACACACATTACAGCCATCCCCTCCCTCCCCCCTCCCCTCCCACCCCCCCTCCCCTCTCCCCTCCCCCTCTCCTCGCCTCCCCTCTCACCTCTTCCCTCCCCCCCCCCCCCCCCCCCCCCCCCCCCCCCCCCCCCTCCCCCCCCCCCCCCCCCCCCCCCTCCCCCCACCCCCCCCCCCCTCTCCTCCCTCCGCCTCCTACTCCTCCTCCTCCCCCTCTTCCCTCCCTCCCTCCCCTCCCGGACCTACCTCCCCCCTCACCTCACCTCCAGTCCCCTCACCTCCTCCCACCCCCTACCCCCTCCCTAGCCTCCCTACCCCCCTCCCCTCCTCCCTCCCCTCTCCCTCTCCCCTCCCCCCCTCCCCTCCTCCCTCCCCTCCCTCCCCCCCCCCTCCTCCCTACCCTCCACCTCCTACCTACCCCTTCCCTCCTCCCTACCCCTACCCCCTCTCTCCCCTCCTCCCTACCCCCTACCATCCTCCCACCCTACCCCCTACCCCTCCTTCCGCCCTTCCTCTCTACCCCCTACCATCCTTCCCTTCTTCGCCTCCTCCCTACCCCCTACCCCCTCCTGCTTGCCCTACTCCTCCATCCTCACTCCCCCCTCTCGTCTCCCTCCCCCCTCCTCAACTCCTCCTCCTCCCCCTCCCCTCTCCCTCCTCCCTCCCTCTTCCTCCCCCCACCATCCTCCCTCTTAACTCCCTCCTCCCTCCCGCCCCTCCTCCCTCCCCCTTCTCCCCCCCTCCCCTCCTGCATACCCCCTCCCCTCCCTCTCCCCCCTCCCTCGCCTCCTCCCTCCCCCCTCATCTCCTTCCCTCCCCCCTACCACCTCCTCTCCCTTTCCTCCTCCCTTCCCCCCTACCTACCTACCCCTAACCATCCTTCCACCCTATCCCCTCCTCGCCCCCACCCCGCCCCCCCCCCCCCCCCCCCCCCCCCCCCTTCCCTCCCCCCATCGCCTCCTTCCTAACCCCTCCTCTCCTCAGACCCTCCTCTCTTCCTCTCCCTCCTCCCTACCCTACCATCCCCCCTCCCCCTTCTCGTCCCCCTCCCCTCTCTCCCTCCCTCCACCCTCTCCCCTCTTCCTACCCCCTACCCATCCCCCCTCCACCTTCCTCCCCCCTCCACCTTCTTCCCTCCTTATCCCCTTCCCCCCATCCTCCACCCCCCACCCCACACACACATTAACGCCATTCAACTTGCTTCCTCAAGCTTGTTGTTGGATCCTTCAGATTGAATGACAAGCTCCTAAACTTGGCCTTGTACTTTGCATTGACGCCGCCATTCTGGTGAAACATCGACGTCTCCACCTCCACAGCTAGCACATTTGGGTCCCCAAACACGTCTGCACTAAGCCCTCCTGCCAGAGTCTCCGCCACCAAGCCCCGGATCTTGTCCCGTGTGGCATCACCGCAGCTAGCTGGCTTCAGGTTGAAACTTCCCCTCTGGAAGGGGGGGCTGAGAGCGCCCGAGCCCATGCTTTCTAACGAGGGAGCACTGGGCAGGTCAATGTTCTTCCTGGCTGGCTCTTTTCCCGTGTCGCTGTACTCCTTCTCCATCTTCACCTCCTTCTCCTCCTTCCCCCCCTCACTCCTTTTCTTAGCTGCCTGCTCTTTCCTCACACACTCTTTCCATGCGTCCACCACAGCCAGCGCCGCGCTTTTGATTGTTGTGCATGTGCTTTTGCTTAACTTCTTGACCGTCTTGCCTGCCTCTGTCTTGGCCAACAAGCTAGCTGTCAACCTACGTGGGGGGGGGGGCGGGGGGGGGGGGGGAGCGGGAGGGGGCTCTATGATGAAGTGTTGTGTCTTGCTGTTTGTTTTTAAATTGTTGCGATTGTGTTTTTGCTTAACTTCTTGGACCGTCTTGCCTGCCTCTGTCTTGGCCAACAAGCTAGCTGTCACCTACGTGGTGGGGGTGGGTGGGTGGGTGGGGTGGGGTGGGTGCTGGGGCTCTATGATGAAGTGTGTGCCTTGCTGTGTTGTGTTTTGATTGTGCGCTTTGTGCTTTTACTCAGCTTCTTAATCGTCGTTGCCTGCCTCTGTCTTGGCCAACAAGCTAGCTGTCACCTACATGGGGGGAGGGAGGGGGGGGCGGGGGGGGGGAGGGGGGCTCTATGATGAAGTGTTGTGCCTTGCTGTGTTGTGTTTTGATTGTTGCGCTTGTGCTTTTACTCGGCTTCTTCATCGCCTTGCCTGTCTCTGTCTTGGCCAACAAGCTAGCTGTCACCTAAGTGTGTGTGTGTGTGTGTGGGGGGGGGGCTTTATTGAAGGTGTTGCGTTGAGTCTTGCTTTGCATGCTGTGTTTTGCTTTGTTGTGTTTTTGATTGTTGTGCATGGCTTTTGCTTAACTTTGTAACCGTCTTGCCTGCCTCTGTCTTGGCCAACAAGCTAGCTGTCACCTACGGGGGGGGGGGGGAGGGGGGGGCTCAACGATAGAGGTGCTGTGTTGCATGCTATGCTGCTGTGTTGTCGTGTCATGTCGTGTGTTGTGCTGTGTTGCACTGCATTGTGTTCTGTTTTGATTTTGCTTTGTTGTGCCCTGTGCTGTAAGGCCAAGACATGATGTATTTGAGATTTTACTAAAAATATTGTCCTGGCAACGGCAGGCCCTTAGTCACCTACCCAAATCTCTACCAGGAGCCCAACTTGAAAAAACGAGAAAAAATCCCTGATTGCTACCAGAAAGACCCCCTTTCTGAAACAAAAAGAAACACTCTATCTTCCCTGACATGTCAGGAGCACAGCCCAAGCACTTTATAGCAATTCAGCAGATTATTTGGATTTGGATCTCATCGTCCAGATATAGTTCGTTCCTCCACCTGTTCAGGCCAAATTTCGGACAATCTGATCATTGTTGTTATTCTCGATTTTAAGCCTAAAACGTCCGAATTTGCAGGCCGAATTCTTTTTTTCCGAGGTACAAATTACAAACTCAATATTGTTTCAAAAAAACCCAAATCCTGTCTTACCAAACCCCCCGACCCTCGCCTCTGGACTCCCGGACCCCCCGACCCTCGTCCTAGGACCCCTTCGGACCCCTGGTTTTGATCAATTAATCAATGAGGGAATTGTTTTGCATGTTGAGGTTACTGACAAGGATGGCAAGCAGCCTTAAACGCTGGAGCCAAGAAACCAAGTTCAAGTTACCATGGCAACAGCTGCTGCTCTCTACCTTGGGACAGCTCACATGGATGAGTTCATTAGAAATTTACTGCGACCAAGCTGTGCTTGGCTGCAGCTAAATCAATATTGTGCATACTTAATTGGCTGAGCCCCCTCTTCAAGTGGGTGGGGGGGGGCCAGGTTACCCCGTTGTCCGTTTGACGTCCGTACGACCGCCCCCCGAAACTAAGACTGACTCGTCAGCCAACGGTCTTGTTATTAAGTCACTCCTTTGCCAGGGACAGCTCACATCTGATGAGGACATTGGAAACCTTGCTGCAACCAAAGCTGTGCTATTTAGCGGGGCTACGCGTAGCAGCTTCTAGGCAGCTCCTTTCCCCCTTCCTTTGGACAAACTCAAAGCTAGCTAGTGCTTCTTAAAGTTGACATTACAGACATTTCAATGCAACTGAAAGCTTTGGGCTGTACCCAGTTTCTGGCTGTTGGAACTGGCTGAAAGCTGCCATGCGTAGCCCAAAAATGAAACAGTGGCTGCAGCCAGGCTGTGCTATAGCGAATTCCCATACCTTGCATCCTTTATTTCCATAGATTGCATACTTACTTGCATACTTACTTGCATACTTACTTGCATACCTAATTTCACATAGATGAGTACAGTGGAAACTTGCTGCGGCCAGGCTGTGCTACAGCAAATTCCCATATCTTGCCTACTATCTATTTTCTATCTTGCATACATACTTGCATACCTAATTCACATATCTTGCATACATACTTGCATACCTAATTTACATATCTTGCATACATACTTGCATACCTAATTTACATGCCTTGCAAATGCACTTCCATACCTAATTTCCGTATCTTGCATACCTAATTTCCATATCTTGCCTAATTACTTGCATACCTTATTTCCATACCTTGCATACGAGCTTGCATACCTAATTTCCATATCTTGCATACGTACTTGCATGCTTAATTTCCATATCTTGCATGCGTACTTGCAAACCTTATTTCCATATCTTGCATACGTGCTTGCATACTTAATTTCCATTTCTTGCATACGTACTTGCATACCTAATTTTCATGTCTTGCATACGTACTTGCATACCTAATTTCCATGTCTTGCATACGTACTTGCATACCTAATTTTCATGTCTTGCATACGTACTTGCATACCTAATTTCCATGTCTTGCATACGTACTTGCATACCTAATTTCCATGTCTTGCATACGTACTTGCATACCTAATTTCCATGTCTTGCATACGTACTTGCATACCTAATTTCCATGTCTTGCATACGTACTTGCATACCAAATTTTCGTATCTTGCATAATTACTTACACTATGGCAGTGCCTGCGTATGTAAGTATCTGAGCAGGTTGCAGGCAAGACAAGGCACATGTGCACCTAACAATTCAGGATGAACATGAGGTGCTTGTGTTGGTAATGTGCACATGTTGGTGAAACTTGGCATGAGGTGAATGTGTTGGTAATGCGCATGTGTTGGTGAGACCTGGCGTGTGGTGCATGTGTTGGTAATGCGTGTGTTGGTAATGCGCATGTGTTGGTGAGACCTGGTGTGAGGTGCATGTGTTGGTGAGACCTGGTGTGAGGTGCATGTGTTTGTAATGCGCGTGTTGGTAATACACATGTGTTGGTGAGACCCTGCATGAGGTGCATGCATTGGTAAGACTTGACGTCTGCTATCTGCCGATGTGGAGTGCAGGTTCACTCAGGATGGACCAGTACAGCTACATAAAACTGAACTAATCAGGTGATGAGCTGTACTGTAAGGTGGCAGGTTGCCCTGTCAGATTTACAAAACACATGCCAGCTGTTATTGTTCTTTCTCCTGTTGCTTTTATTGTTGTCGTTGTTTGGGGGGGGGGGGGGGGGGGGGGCAATTAGCTGCTGCACCCTCTTGTTACTGATGCAGCCTCCCCCTCCCCCCCCATCTACCCCCACAATCCCTAACCCAGTCAGCATTAGGACAAAACACGAAGGAGGTGGAAAATAAGTGCGTAGGATCGAATCACCTCCTGATTTGAGAGGAGCTTCAACGCGTCCACAGCTCGCCCCTCCTCCGCGCTATCCCCCGCATCGGCAGCTTTGCAGGCATTAACTGCAGCAGTAAGAAGCTTCACCAATTCAGGCTCGCTGATCATAGTTGCGAACGGATACGAAAGCTACGGGATATTTTGAAATGGCGCGTTTCACTCGGCACGCGATCTGGGGCATGAGCCAAAAGGGGCTGCTGCATGTGTGTTGGTTCAAAGTAGGTTGGTAGTGCCGCAACCGTACTTCAGAGTCAGTCGAAGTGGCGACGCGCCAGACGCTGCAGACCAGAGTCTCTGCTGCAGACGCGCTACTCCGGGGCGCTACTCGTGAGGTTGGCGATCTTAAAAGACGCACCAGCAGCATTCTGCTCGAAGGTCCTTGGAGAGCAGAAAAAGTAGCAAGTGGCGAAGGGATATGTCTAGGTGCACAATGGCCATTTCTCCGGTTCCTCGCAGCCTCTGGTGCTGGAAATACGCAGCACGACCTTTTTCGACCGGGATACCCGAATGAAAAAAATCTCCAGATTTTACCCGAATGAAAAAAATTACAAAATTTACCCGAATGAAAAAAATTTACAAAACTTTTGATTGAGGGATTAGCCTGTCAAAACTGTGTGTCCGTCCGTCCGTCCGTCCGTCACAACGTACTTTTCAGGTTTCACTTCAAATCACAAAAAAACAAAACATTATATAAGATATCCCAATTATAAGACTTACTAGCATCTGAGCCCGTCGTACCGACGGGCAGACCCCCGTGGCCACGTCAGCGACAGGTCTCGGAAAATCGAGATCCGAAACCACTGAAACCAATGCCCTGAAACCACGCGCTAAACCCTCGCGCTACTTTATATAATAAGATTGATAACGGAGATATTCTCAAGAGACCATATTTGAGCATCGCAATTCGAGAAAAGGAGCTAAGGTTTGTGCTTTTTGGGCCCAAAGCGACAATTATTGGGTAACATTTGTCATCATTTCAAATTCGTACCATCCAATCATGTGCGCATACATAGATTTGGGAATGGAATTGTCGTCAAAAAATCGAGGCGAAACATATGAGCATCACAATGGACGAAACATTCCCCTAGGGCACTTGAGCTAGTATTAGCACGGACATGACCCACAACGCACCCGCAGGGCCGTGCGTGGGGTGGGACGGGTGCGTGGGGTGGGCCTACGGATATGTACTGTGTACTTCTAAATCACGTAATGTTCATGTTTCCAGCTTCGCGAGCTTGCACAATAAACAATTACATGGGAAACGATTACATATTCATCTCACGCAATTGCGGAGCTTGTAATTAATCACTGCTGACCTTCGTGTTGCAAACTATGGAGGTGCAAATGTTCGCATGGGCAGATCCCAGGTTGGTGCTAGGCACACGTGGCCGCACGTGACCCAGCCGGCTGCGGTCGGCTTCAAACCACTTCCCTGGGATATCCTTCTCTTGGCTGGTCGGGTGGGGGCGGCTTGGTCTGGTGGTGGCATCGTCCCTCTTCGCCAGGGATTCGACCAATGCTCTTTCTCCCTCCTCGCCCTTTCAATCCGAGGCGAGATAGGTGCGCATGTTTGCCTGGAGAATCTTTTTCGCTGATAATTTCAGACCCATTCAGACAATTTTGGTTCTACCACTTCGCTTTCCGATCTGTCGCTGCAACCCGCCAGATTTGTTCCACCTGCTCCTTTCTGCCAGGCGGACCTTTGTATTCCTCGAATGTTCTCAATGGCTAGGCCACGAGTTTTCTAAATGGCAAGGCCACGACCTCAATAACCCCCCAGAATCCATTGGCACCAATTTCCACTCGTCCAGCAATCCATCGTAATTGGCGGTATTAATGGAACGAAAGTCAGATCGCAAGGTGCGAGCCAGAATCAAGCATAATGGGGTACCCTGCTTCGCATGCAGCTGAGACCACTCACCACACCACGCCTGACCACACCACACCACACACACCACACCACAACACTCCACACCACACCACACCACACCACACCACACCACACCACACCACACCTCACCACACCACACCACACCACACCAAACCTTACCACATCACACCTTACCTTACCACACCACACCACACCACACCACACCACACCACACCACACCACACCACACCACACCACACCACACAGCCTACACCACACCTCACCACACCACACCACACCACACCACACCACACCACACAACACCACACAACACCACACCACACCGCCTTTAAACCACACCACACCACACCACACCACACACACCACACCGCCTTAAACCACACCACACCACACCACACCACACCACACCACACCACACCACACCACACCTCACCACGCCACGCCATACCACACCACACCACACCACACCTCACACACCACACCACACCACACCACACCACACCACACCTCACCACACCACACCACACCACACCACACCACACCACACCACACCACACCACACACACCACAACACAACACTCCACACCACACCACAACACAACACACCACACCACACACCCACACACACCACACACACACCACACGACACCACACCACACCACACACCACACCGCACCACACCATACCATACCATGACACAAAACGACACAAATGGACGCAAAACAACACGACATGATATGCCACGCCACACCATACCACACCACATCACACCAAACCACACCACGCCACACCACACCACACCACACCTCACACCACACCACAACACACCGCACCACAATACACCGTACCACACCATACCATACCACTACATACAACGCCACAAATCGACACAAAACAACACGACATTATACGCCACGCCACACCACACCACACCACACCACACCACACACACACCACACCCACACCACAACTCTACACTACACCACCTCACAACACCACACCACACCACACCACACCACACCACACCACTACCACACACCACCCACGCACACGACCACACCACACCTCACCACAACCACACTACATCACCACTCCACCAAAACCTATACACACTACCACACCACACCACACCACACCACACACACACCACA
>JAJSRW010001666.1:50000-60000 GCA_022414725.1 Microglena sp. YARC | reverse complement strand
AACGCACCACAACGCACCACACGCACCACAACACAACACAACACAACACAACACACTTCAACGCACCACACTACACCACACCACACCACACCTCAACATGACACAAAATGACACAAATTGACACAAAACGACACAAAATGACAGGACACAACCCAACCCAACACAACACAATACAACACAACAAAACGAACCACAACACAACACAACAAAACACAACACACCAAAACAAACCACAACGCACCACGACAAAACACAACACACCTCACCACAACGCACCACAACGCACCACAACGCACCACACCACACCACACCACACCACACCACACCACACCTCATCACACTACACCACACCACACCTCACCACACCACACGACACGACACGACATGCCACAACACAACACACAACACAAATCACCACACCACACCACAACTCACCGCAACACAGCACAACACAACACAACGCACCAAAACACACCAAATCACACCAAAGCACACCAAAACACACCTCAAGCTACCACATCACACCACACATAATGGTGTCATATGGTATGGGGTAGCATAGCATGGTATGATTTGTACCTACATGCATGGTATATTGATATGGTATGACATGGTGCAGCGTAGCATGGCATGTTATGGTTTATACCTGCATGCATGGTAACTTGGTAGTATGTTGTCGTATAACATGGTGTAGCATAGCATGGTATATTGGTATCGTCTCTCATGGTGTAGCATAGCATGGCATGTTATGGTTTATACCAACATGCATGATACAAAGGTATATTGGTGTGGTATGGCATGGTGTAGCATGGCATGGTATGGTTTAAACCTACATGCATGTTAGCATGGTAGTAGGGTGTGCTATGGCATGGTGTAGTATAGCATGGCATGGTATGGTGTATTCCAGCATGCATGATACAATGTCCTAATGGTGTGGTATTGCATGGTGTAGCATAGCATGGTATGGTTTGTACCTACCTGCGTAGTATATTGGTATGGCATGGCATGGTGCACCATAGCATGGCATGTCATGGTTTATATATATTATATATGTAGTATGTATGCTTTAGGCCTCTGATGACCCCCCTAGGTTCCACGTGTCTCATTGTACATCAGTTTGTCTCTCTCCATCTGTGCTGCTGATACCGGCAAACTCTGCACCCAAACATATGGCTCGTAATTGGAGTGCGCATGACTAGAGATATCAGCATTGCAGCGGTCATGATCCTTCTCAAAAGTTTTCAAATGTTGTGTAGCTTATTCTGCTATGAGGACCTACTTACTCCACTACTTCTGAAACTCCCAGCCTCCCTCCTCTCACTTTCTTGCATTCTGCATATCAACTATGTCTTGACTATTTGCCCCATGTCCTGCCCGTGACTTCTAATGTGTTCATGGTTTAGTTGCTTAGTGGTTTGAATGCCAGCCGTTGACCATAATTCAGATGCCACGTGTCCAGGCTGTCTAGACTATGTGTTCAATCCTACGCACGCCAGGGACACGCCCAGCCGACTCTACAACCTCATTGGCAAAACATGTGTCCGACCGCAAATCACACTGCGAAATCGTAATACGATGTTGTATTAGGCAACAAGCGGCTTGTGTCCTGGGGGTCCCGAATGAATTGCCATAAATGTGGGGAATGAAGCCACATCAAGCTTGTATGCGGCTGACCGAACAGATTCAACTATACCTCTAATCGGTTACATTTCCTGTGCATCAACTGCTTGCAAAAAAAGTCCATCTACAAGACAGTCCAGGCACGTTTAATACTCCTTCAAATTTAACAACCCTACAAAATGTCAATTGTCGTAGTAAATGAAGCTACATCCATCGATTAAATTCAACTAAATCCAAATATATTGAATTCAAATGAACACAATTCAAATCAATTAAATGCATTCAATTCAAGTCAATACAACACAATTTTGATTCTATCAAATTAATTAAATCAATTTTAATTAATTAATTAATTAATTAATTAACTAATTCATACAGTTAAATTTAATTGATAATTAATTAAATATAATTTAATTAATTAGTTAATTAATCAATTAATTAATAAACTTATAATTAATCAAACAATTTAAACATAATTTGATTAATTTATTTTAATCTTATTATTCATTCATTAATACATTTTATTTATTTAATTAAACAATTATACAATAATAAAATTATACAATTAAAATTTAAATTAAATACAGATTATTTAAAACATTTTCATTCGGGACGCGCCTCCAGGCGCCCTTTATTTGATTGAGGGATTAGCCTGTCAAAACTGTTTGTGTGTCCGTGTGTCACAACCTACTTTTCAGGTTTCACTTCAAATCACAAAAAAACAAAATATTATATAAGATATCCCAATTATAAGACTTATTGATACCGGAGATATTATCAAGCGACCTCATATGAGCATCGCAATTCAAGAAAAGGAGCTAAGGTTTGTGCTTTTTGGGCCAAAAGCGACAATTATTGGGTAACATTTGTTATCATTTCAAATTCGTACCATCCAATCATGTGCGCATACATAGGTTTGGGAATGGAATTGTCGTCAAAAAATCGAGGCGAAACATGTAAGCATCACAATGGACGAAACATTCCCCTAGGGCACTGAGCTATTATTAGCACGGACTTCACCCACAACTCAGCCGCAGGTCGTGGGACGGTGCGTGGGGTGGGCCTACGGATATGTACTGTGTACTTCTAAATCACGTAATGTTCATGTTTCCAGCCTCGCGAGCTTGCACAATGAACAATTACAGTGGCAACGATTACATATCCAGCTCACACACTTGCGGAGCTTGGAATTAAGCACCAGCGACTTTCGAGTTGCAAACTATGGAGGTACCATCATTCGCATGGGCCAAGCCGCCCCCATTTGTATTGCCCGAGGCGAAATGGACACGCCACCGCGCCATACGTTACCCCTCCCTGGCAGGCGGCCTAGGATCGCCAGGGACCCCTCTTCGCTCGTTTTCCCTCCTCGCCCATTCTCGCAGGCTTATTCAGTTGAAGTTTCTCAATTATTAGCTTTCGACACGCGCCTAGGACTTGTCTTTGAAGCAATTCTTCGCAATTCTTGATGCCCCCTCAGTTCAACTCTGATAGTCGCCCATCGCCTCATTAAGCGCGCGCGGTTCCCTGCTTCGCATGCAGCTGAGACAAATGGGAAGGATCATGCTACCACCCCTTGCTCTACCTGCATGGTAAATTTGGTATGGTACTGCATGGTGCAGAATAGCATGACATTGAATGGTTTATACCTACATGCATGGTACAATGGTAGATTAGTATGGTATGGCCTGGTGCAGCATAGCACTGCATGTTATGGTTTATACCAACATGCATGGTACAATGCTATAATAGTGGGGCATGGCATGGTGTAGCATAGCATTGTATGATATGTACCTACATGCATGGTATATTGGTATAGTATGGAGTGATGGTTGTGAAATAGATGATTCTAATTGTAGGAGTGATGATGATGGTCATGGTGAGATTGTTAGTACTGATGGTGTTAATGAGAAGATGATTGCGATCGTGTTATGTGGTGTTGTAGTGCGTGATATTTATTCGTGCTTCAGTAGTTGTGTTTGGGTTGTGCTGCAGTTGGATAGCCAGTTATGTGTGTGTCAAGGTGTGTCTGAGTGTGTTTGTGTGTGTGCATGGGTAGTGAATGGATAGCCAGTGTCTGTGAGTGCATGGTGTAGTGCATGGATAGCCAGTGTGTGTGGGTGAGTGCCTGAGTGTGTTGTTTGTGTCAATAGGATTGTCTTTTCGTGCATGGGGATGGCGAGGTGTGTGTGTACGTAAGTAGGGCGGTGTGGCAGTGCATGCGTAGCCCCTTGTGTGTGCGTGTGTGAGTGTCTGGGTATGTGTGAATGTGTGCATGGGGTTGTCTTGTATTGCATGGATGGCCTGGTGTGTGTGTGCGTGAGTGTCTGATTGGGTTGTGTTTGTCCATGGATTGTCTTGTAGTGCATGGATGACCAGGTGTGTGTAATCTGTGTACGGAAACAGATCTGTGTGGCAGTGCATGTGTAGCCAGATGTGTGTGCATGTGCCTGGGTTGTCTTATAGTGCATGGACCAGGTGTGTGTATATGGATGAATGTGCTGTTTGGCAGTGCATGTGCAACCAGTTGTTCGTTTGTGTGTTTGGCCTCACATCACACACCACCATACCACACACATACCACACCACGACATACCACGCCACAAAAGGACACAACACATGACATGACACAACCACAACACAACACAACACAAAACACACAACACAACTCACCACAACTCACCACAACTCACACAACTCACAAATCACACACACCACGACACCACACCACACACACGCCACAAAACACACGACACGACAGGACACACACGGCACGACCACAGCACCACGCACACCAACTCACCACACACACACACACACCACACCACACCACACCACACCACACCATACCCACGACACAAAACACACAAATCGACACAAATCGACACAAAACAACACAACATGATACGCCACGCCACACCACACCACACCACACCACACCACACCTCACCACACACCTTACCACAACACAAACACACACCACACCACACACACCACACCACACCACACCACACCACACACACACACACACCGACACCGACACAAACAACACAACATGATACGCCACAACACCACACCCACACCACACCCACACCACACCACACCACACCACACCACACCACACACACACCACACCACACCACACCACACGACACACCACACACACACCACACACACCACACCACACCACACCACACACACCACACCACACACACACACAACACACACCACACCACACCACACACACACACACACCACCACACCACACACACACCACACCACACCACACACACACACCACACCACACACACAACACAACAACCACACCACACACACCACACCACACACACACCACACTCACACCAACACACACCACACACACACACACACCACACACCACCACACCACACCACACCACACACAACCACACCACACCACACCACCGCACACACCACACGCCACACACCCACCACACCACACCACACACACACCACACCACACCACACACAACGCCACCACACCACACACCACACACACACACACACCACACCACACCACACAACACCACACCACACCACACCACACCACCACCACCACACCACACCACACACACACACACAACACACCACACACGACACACACACCACCACACCACACATGATACGACACAAAACAACACACACACACACCACACACCCACACCCACACCACACCACACCACACTGCACCACCACACCACACCACACCACACACACACACACACACACACACACACACCCACCTACCAACACACACCACACCACACCACCACGACACAAAACACACAAATCGACACACACACAAACACCACAACATGCCATACGCCACAAAACCACAACAAATCAAACCACACCACACCACACCACACCACACCACACCACACCGCACCATGCTCACCACACCACACCACACCACCACACCACACCACACCACACCACACACACACCACACCACACCACACACCACACACACAACACACACACACACAAATCCACACACAAAACAACACACACACCACACCACCACACCACACCACACCACACTACACACACCACGCACCGACACAACCACACACCACATGATACCACACCACACACACACACCACACCACACCACAACCACACACCACACCACACCACACCACACCACACACAACACAACACACACAACACCACACCACACCACACCACACACACCACACCCCATACGACACAAAACGACACAAATCACACAAATCCAACACAAATCCACACAAAACAACACAACATGATACGCCACGCCTCACCACACCACACCACACCACACTGCACCGCACTATACCATGCCTCACCACACCACACCACACCACACCACACCACACCTCACCACAACCACACCCACACCTTACCACACACAACACAACACAACACAACACAACACAACCACACCACACCACACCACACCTCACCAGACCACACCATACTACGACACAAAACGACACAAATACACAAATCCACACAAATCCACACATCCACACAAAACAACACAACATGGCCCACACCACACCACACCACACCACACCACACCACACTGCACCGCACATACCATGCTCCACCACACCACACCACACCACAACACACACACCACACCACAACACACACCACACCACACACACCATACCACACCACACAACACAACACAACACACACACACAACACACACACCACACCACACACACCACCACGCACACACACACACAACCACACCATACACCACACACCACAACACCAACACCACACCACACCACACCACCACCCACACAACCACACCACAACATCACACCACACACCACACCACAACCACACACACACGACACACACACCACACAACACACACCACACCACACCACACCACACCACACACAACACCAACACAACACAACACCACACACCACACCACACCTCACCACCACACCATACCACGACACAAAACGACACAAATCACAACCACACAAACAACACACAACGCCACCACACCACACCACACCACACACTGCACCGCACCATACATGCCACACCACACACACACACCACACCACACCACACCACACCTCACACACAACCACACAACACAACACAACACAACACAACACAACCAACAACACCACACCACACCACACCTCACCAGACCACACCATACTACGACACAAAACACACAAATCCACACAAATCCACACAAACAACACAAAACATGATACGCCACACCTCACCACACCCACCGCACCACACCACACCACACCACACCACACTGCACCGCACCAACCATGCCTCACCACACCACACCACAACCACACACCACACCACACACACCACACCACACCACACCTCACCACACACAACACAAACACACACAACACAACACAAACACCACACACCACACCACACCTCACCAGACCACACCATACTACGACACAAAACGACACAATCGGACACAAAACACACAACATGATCCACACATCACACCACACCAGCACCACACCACACCACACCACACTGCCACCACCACACCCACACCACACCCAACACCACAAACCAACACACACACAACCACCACCACACCCACACACAGCCTACCACAACAACACCACACAAAATCACACCACACAACTACACCACACCACACCACACACCCACCCACACCACACCACACACACCACACCACACCACACACACCACACCACACACACCACCACAACCACACCACACCACCACACCACACACACACCACAACACCACACAAACATCACCACAACCACACCACATCACACCACACCACACCACCACCACACACACCACACCACACCAGCCTACACCACGCACACACCACGCACCCACACCACACCCCACCACACCACACCACACCACACCACACCACACACACCACGCACCACACCACACCCACACCACACCACACCACACACACACCACAACACAACACACCCACCACACCACACCACACACACACACCACACCACACCACACCACACCACACCACACCCACACACCACACCACACACCACACCACACCACATACCACACCACACCACACCACACCACACACCACACCACACACCACCACCCACACACCACCTCGCCACACCAAGCCTCACCACACCACACCACACCACACCACACCACATCACACCACACCACATCACACCCACACCACACCGCACCACACCATACCACGCCTCACCACACCACACCACACCACACCACACCACATCACACCACACCACACCACACCACACCTCATTACACCACACCACACACCTCACCACAACACAACAATACACAACACCACACACCACACCACACCGCACCACACCACACCACACCACACCATACAACGACACAAAATGACAAAAATCGACACAAAACAACACGACATGATACGCCACGCATCACCACACCACACCACATCACACCACACCATACCACACCACACCACACCACACCACACCGCACCTCACCACAACACAACACAACACCACACCACACCACACCACACACCACACCACACCACACCACACACCACACCACACCACACCTCACAACACCACACAACACAACACCTTACCACGCCACACCACATCACACCACACCACCACACACCACACCCACACCACACCACACCACACACCCACACACCACACCACACCACGCCACACCACATACTACACCACACCACACCACACCACACCGCACTACACCATACCATACCACGACACACAACGACACAAATTGACACAAAACAACACGACATGATACGCCACGCCACACCATACCACACCACACCAAACCACACCACGCCTCTCCACACCACACCAAACCACAACACAACACAACACAACACAACGCACCACACCAAACCTTACCACATCACACCTTACCACACCACACCACACCACACCACACCACACCACACCACACAGCCTACACCACGCCACACCACACCACACCACACCACACCAAACCGCACCACACCACACCACACCACACAGCACCACACCACACAGCACCACACCACACCTCACCACACCACACCTCACCACACACCACACCACACCTCACACCACACCATACCATACCACGACATAAAAGGGCACAAATGGACACAAAACAACACGACATGATACGTCACCCCACACCACACCACACCACCTCAAACCACACCACGCCTCATCACACCACACCACACCACACCACACCTTACCACACAACACAACACAACACACCTCACCACACACCACACCACACCACACAGCACCATACCTCACCACACCTCACCACACCACACCACGACACAAAATGACACAAATCAACACAAAACAACATGACATGATGTTACACGCCACAACACAACACAACACATGAAAACAAACCACAACGTACCACACTACACCACAACACACCACAACACGACACTACACAAAATGGTACAAATTGACACAAAAGGACACAAATTACAAATTGACACAAAATGACACGACACAAAATGACATGATACAACATAGCACACACAACACAAAATAACGCACCACAACGCACCACACGCACCACAACACAGCACAAAACAACACAACAAAACACACTTCAACGCACCACACTACACCACACCACACCACACCACAACATGACACAAAATGACACAAATTGACACAAAACGACACAAATTTACATGACCCAACCCAACCCAACACAACACAATACAACACAACAAAACGAACCACAACACAACACAACAAAACACAACACACCAAAACAAACCACAACGCACCACGACAAAACACAACACACCTCTCCACAACGCACCACAACGCACCACAACGCACCACACCACACCACACCACACCACACCACACCTCATCACACTACACCACACCACACCTCACCTCACCACACGACATGACACGACACGACACGACATGCCACAACACAACACACAACACAAATCACCACACCACACCTCATCACACTACACCACACCACACCACACCACACTGCACCGGACCATACCATGCCTCATCACACCACACCACACCACACCACACCACACCACTCCACACCACACCACACCTCACCACACCACACCACACCACACCACACCTCGCACACCACACCACACCACACCTCACCACACCTCACCTCACCACACCACACCACACCTTACCACACCTTACCGCACCACACCACACCACACCACACACACCACACCACACCACTCCACACCACACCACACCACACCACAACACATCAAACCACACCACACCACACACCACGCCACACCACACACTACACCACAC